>VYYI01001500.1:0-19203 GCA_021029175.1 Bilobella aurantiaca
TATAAGCTTAAATGTGTGTAAACCATGTACAACCTACAATAGATAATGTACGCACAATACTTAAGAAGCAGCCATAGACACACAAATTTTAATTTCACGCCACTCAATAGTTCTCCGCCTTATGACTGGCCGGTTTGGCTATACTAAATCAACCTGAATTATAGTGTATAATTTACACTTCAGTCTCAAACATGTATAAAAACTTCTACGTTTACCATTACTACTTCCGGGTCATATGCTAACTTTAAGATTTTCGGTAATAACTTCCAAATTCTAATACCTAGTTGTAAACTATGAGTAATAAATAATTTGAAGTTGGAAGTTTCTTTCAGAGCAAATTCGAATATTTTACCGTTAGCTAATAACTGTGCGGTAGGTAAATCAGAACTTACCTTTGGATATAATAAAGCGATGTGGTGACTTGGCACATATTGATATAAGTTTTCTCATAAGGTCCAGGTCAGAGCACCCAATGGTTCCCAGAGATATGTATACTAATTTCCCGGGGCGAGAGGCAAGGCTATCTGGAATTTCAAACGGTTCTGGCTCGTGGCGTGCAAATGTATCAAAGCGGTGCCAGTTAGGTGGGTCAGGGCGATCTATGGTGTAGCTCATTTCTTCTGGAAACATGTACAAGTTTCCATAGGGCGACTGATTGGTCCAGAGGGATCTGTCATCGTAGTTAATTTCAATGCCACCTACGTCCATGATCCACTTTCGATAATCCTGAAACAGGGGCCCGTACACTTCCCGTGCTCTTTTACGATAGTTATCCCAAAGCTTCCTATCTCCACCATAAACGGGGTATCCACTGAAAGCGGGCGGCATGTCGCCCACTGTTATTCCCAATGGATTGATGGACAGGAAAATCATCCATGGAATACCTGCAACATAATTTACATATCCTATATAATAGATGTAGTATTTTTTAGTGTTGATTAGCTCTGGGAAGGCTGTGCTTGCTGACGAAAACGCATTCATAACATCAAGAGCTAAACGAGACCTAACTTCACTGTCGCCAAGTTCCTGTAAGTGGACATTTTAAATTGCTTAGTTTGGACGCACTTGATTTCCCACACAATCTAAGGCACATGATATAGACGCGCCTAACAAGCCCGTTACAAGACAGAATCAATTCATCTAGGCAAAGTTCTTCCGTAATGACTTTACAAAAGACTGCGCAAAAAACTTTTTGCGCTTGATGGGATTCGATCCCACCCTCTTTGGCTAGCTAGTGTGGAGAAACTAAAACTCTTAGCCACTAGACCAAGTCGGGTTACTATACACTAACTTGAGGCAACATATTACACCGTGTATAATTTGCCAAGGGCTCACCAAAGTCACATATTGCTGGGTTGTGCATGGCGTCAATGAGGGCAAGGTCCGGTTCGACTTCCCGTACAATTTCATGTAGCTTCGCGTCAGCTTCCTTGGCATTGGCAACTAAACCTTGGTAAATGCTTATGTGAAAATGCTCCAGTTTCGGAAGAGGTGGAAGTGCCAATGCAGGAGCCATGGTTCGAACCAGCTCTCCCCAATTTTCCACAGTGAGGTCTTCCTTCGCTTCGTCCTGGTAGCACCTCTCAACAAATCCAAAGGGCTCTAGCTTCCCTATCCAGCCCTTGGAAATGGCGAAAACGACTTTGTGGCCCTTAAGAAGTAACTCCTGCCCAACACCTATGCAAGCGTTGACATGCCCAACGGCATCGATGGGCACAAATAGAAATGTCAATGGCTCCCTCATTTTGGAGTATTTTTCTTAAGAAACAATTATTCCTTTAATGATGTTTTTTTATTATTTTATATAGATAAAATTTATATATAGTTTAGAATTTTTTAAAAAATTTCAATTCAATTCAAAGTGTGTAAGTTTGAACTACTAATGCCACTTGAATTGAAAAAAAAACGGCTATTGATTTAGCGCCTAAAATGTGTTGTGCTAGGACAAGGTTTGAGGAACAAGATTTCATGTAACTTTTGGCGACATTCGCGTGACCTTTATAATCTTTTTGAAAAGCAGGAAAGTGCCACTAATTGTATATTGTAGCATTTTAATGTGTTTCTGCCACAACTTGTTTTTAGTACATCCAGAGCTGATTGACAATGGTCCGATTGGGAATTTTATAGCAAAAAAGTAACCAGAACTTGATTTAAGAAATCTGTTAAACACTTGATTTTCTCGTTTCAAGGAGAACAGGTAGATAAGTACAAATTAATTGAGACTCTTATTTATATATCAAAAGAAAAAAAAGTAAAGGGAGCTTGAGTATAGTTGTGCAATCAAAGAATTTTGCAATGAAGGAAATAATGGATATAGACAACGAATTGTTGCACTTCTTTTTTTAAAAGTACTATGCACTATTAAGCAATTAAATTTGGTAATTGATTTCAGTAAAAAAAATACTGAATTTGGTTGATTTAAAATAGAACGGCCAGAAAATTTGGCTGGCATGTCAAGTTCACGTGTTAACGTTTTTCAAGTTTTTGTCGAGTGTACTTAAATTATTACCCTGCTTTGTATGCAGTAAATTGTCAAAACAGTGTAAATTTTTATTATAATTGTGTAGTGTAGATATATACTTTGAAAAAGACGTAGTTGACCTATAGTTTATTGGAATTTTAGTCAGCAGATATTTTAATAGGTACATACAGAAGCCGCATTTTAATAATTAAGATAAAAGTGGTGTGTAAGAAAAGTGCGATTTATATCGACTATAGTTATATATTGAAAAAAGCAGTCAGAACAAACGACACGTGTGCGTTTAGAGCCCTCAATTTTGCATAAATTTTCAATATTGAAACTTGAATCGTATTTGCTACATTCTCTCTAGTAAGTTTTTTCTATACATTTTAGTCTGCTTCAGTATCTATGCGTAAATTTTTTTTTATAAATTTTACTAAGATTTGACCGTATAAAAGACAGCATGCATGCATTTACCCACTATATTACAAAAGGTTTCGGCATCATCCCGTCAAAAATTATAAATAAGAAGAATGGTACTTTATTTATGTAATTTTTTTAAAGAAACAAGTTTCAATGTGTTTCTACAGAAACAATTGCGCCAGCACAATGTTCATGATTACTAAAATGGCTATAAAACGTTTTTTTAAGCAACAATGTCAGTCATCTGGGCGCAGTTGCATGAGAATGTTGCTAAAGTACTCGAAATGCGTTTGCTTGGGGTCAAATGGCAACGGTTGAATCCAGTCATCTTTGATTTTGTCCACTACCGGATAAAATTTGACGTATCCGTCGGGTTGCATAAAGAGGGCAACGCTTTGCCGTATGCCAGCTTTTTCTTTCACGAGCCGTACACGATGCGGCTATATGCAACACATTACACATATTATATTAAATTGTACACAAAACATATACTTACTCAAATGTTTAACATATTACATGTAATTTGCAAATTGCAATACTTCCCACATTTTATTTAAATTTTGATATATTTACCGTTGCCGGTAAATTTCCGCCTGCCCAAACCTCCATAACAGATCCCGTATTAAGGACAATTGAGCCTGGGATTGGTTGAACTGGGATCCAATCACCGTTGGGCAACTTAGCCTCTAAGCCTCCCGTTTCATCCTGAATGAGAAACGACATAGTGTCAACGTCACAATGTTCTGCAAGTCGTAGTTCGTCTCTGTTTTCCTCGATTCGCTCTGTATCAATTGGGAAGTAGTAGTTGCATCGTATGAAGTTGTGTGACTTAATGGTAGGATCTTCAAAGAGAGCTCGATGCTGCTTATAGAAGAAGTTCTTGTCATCTAGGTCCAAAAATTCAGCAAATATGTAAAATATTTTAGACGCTAGGTCGAGAAGAGCGGAGCGAAATGCGTCAACGGTGTCTTTCAGCCCAGGAATTTCGACTGGGAAATTTGCAGGATCGTGGGCAGCGGTGCCCCAGAAATCAAGTGTTTCTTTGTGGTCAGTAACGGAGTAGTCCTTGTAAACGCCTTCCAATTTTCCAATTCTGAAATTTTAAAAAAAACCTGAAGTTTGATACTCTAATACTCTAAAGTACATTTATTAACTTGAATAATCAAAAATATTTTAAAAGGTTAGTACTGCTCGTCTTCGAAGGCATTGAAACCATGGAAGTTTTCTCCCGGGTTGAGCTTCTTGTATTTTGCCTTCACATCAAAGGGCAACTGGAAAAAGTCACGTGCTGTGGACAGAATTTTTTCTACCTAAAGATTAGAATAATTTCCGTCAAATATATAACTAATGTTTGTTTGTTTGAGATATTTTGTTAAACACAAGCAATCTGTTTAACATATTAAAACATTAACATATATGTTGGACTAAAATGTTACGCTACTTAGATTTTGGCACTCACAACTTCCTTGCTTAGGTCATGGTTGACCAAGTAGACAAATCCTGTTTCCTGCATCGATCGACAGAGCTTTTGTGAAAAGTCCTTGAAGGCTTCGCTATATTTTACATCTTCCAGTTTCCCGGTAATTGTTGAGCAATCTAGAATTTCGATTATTTTGCCCATTTTTTAAATTAAAACGCTTCAAGAATTAGTGCCTCAAGGTCAAAATACAATGTTGTACTGATGTATGGCAAAATTTAAATCGTAGTTTTATTTAAATACCACCATTTTTTTGCAGTTGTTACTCAAGATTCTTGAGCATAAACTAGTTTATCCAGTGAAAACTTTATCCAAAATGTCATGAGCCGATAATTCGTGTTCTTATATTCGTTCAAAGTTATAATTACTATTCCAGAAATCAGGTTTTTTATCAAAAAAATTAAATTTTTCATCAGAAAGTTGTATAATTGTAGAAAAATTAATATTCCAACTCACAAATGATCACTAGTGTTGCCCTTTTGTATCTGCACCGCGTACAAGCATGTCAACTTATTACAGACTTACAAACACACAATTGTATAACTACTGCAATATTCAAAAGTATTTGTTTGTAAATTATAGTTATTAAGTAATGCTAAATATTAACCTATTTCTTAAGAACTCTGAAATATGTATTCACAGTATTATAACTTGGCAGTTGCTTTGCTTAGCTTGTTATTAGTGGTGTAACAAAAAAAGACTCAAATATTGGTAACTAATAATATTTTGGGGATCGGAGTTGCCCGAGAGGTTGGAGCATCAATCTCTCTCCCCTAGGTGCCGGAGATCGAATATTACCATAGGCATACATTAATGTGTGTCTGGGTATTCGATCCGCCGAGGAAATCACGCGGTTATTCAATAGCAGTGACCGAAATATGCTATTTTCGCGCATGCTCGGCGTGAGTCTCACTATCCTAACAAATAGGTAGTGGGCTCCCTGTTACAAACATACAACTAATAATATTAATAATAAATTTTCACTAGGTTCGACTGATATGCCAAGTATGTAGAATAAATAAAAAACTAGTTTGTTAACTAAAATTTTCTTTGACACGCTTCTTAAGCTAAACCCTATTTTATAAAACTGTTATGCTTCCATTGCCAAAATGGCGGAACTTAGTATTCACAGAATTTCAATATTCTAAATCGGGTAAGTTGGTTGAATTCGAAAGAAGTTAGCGTTTATTTTATTTAAAGCAATGTAAAACATTCATTACGTTTAGCAACCGCAAATTTTGCAACACAAAGTTGTTGACCTTTAAGCGCATTCTGACATTCAGTTTATTTTAGTCCTGCATTAATTGCTTCTAGTTTCAATGAAACTTGTTCTAAAACTACTATTCATGATTTGGATTTATGACGCAGTATTCGATGGCGACGGACTCCACTACGTCAGCAGCACGTGACTGACAATTTGAGCTACACATGGGGCAAAGTGATTTTCTCGCCACAATTGTATTCATAATTTTGCTTAGACTAGCTAAACAAAGCTTGTGAGGACCAAAAGCCAGAACAAAAAGAAACGATAATATAATCAAGGCCAGGTTAGGTTAGGTATCGAAAAGTCATCTTGTTATGGGAAGGATGTTATTGTTTGTTAGTTCATTCTAAGCGAGCATATTTTGAAATGCCAATCCGCTTAGCTTAAAACAATAATTGTATGTGTAAAATACGCAATCATTATTAGAATCCGAGACACTATTATTTGTTTCAATGACGCATAAGTCTTTTTTTTATTGATACTGGAAACATTTGAAAACTTGTCGAAATTTTTTAAAATTTTTTTGCCATTAAGCAACTCAAAATAAAAATACTCCTAAGAACCGACAAGATGCGTCTCTATAAAATTAGATCTCAGGAATTTCATATTTACTAAAATCATGAGGCACTCTATCTTGAGTATGAAAAAGATGGTATAGTGAAACATCCTGCACGATCTGTCGTTCCTTGCTTTTATAGCAAAACCCAAACAAAAAGTTGTCCTTGTGCTGAAATGCTTTCATAACTGCTGGAAACCATTGATCAAACGTGTTGTGATGGACGTGGATTACACCTTTTTCTGAACCTTGAATCGAAAAATATTAAACAATTAGAAATATATTAAATTAATTATTAAAGTTAACCTTTAGATTGGTAACGAAATTTGTCTTACAATTATTCTTCTTCTTATTTTTAAGCCCGCGATTACTAGCTGTCCTAGTCCAGGGGTACCTTAAAGGACACCCTTCAGTTCTTTAGGCCTGAATTTGTAATTTAACTGCCTAACTATTTAATTATTTCTTTAAGGTGCCCGTAAGGGATCCCTTGTTCAATTTGGTTTATTAAGCTACATTAACACAATTGCAGGTATTGGTAAGTACTAAAATTGTATATAAAGCTTTTCATCCAGGAATTTGAATAATTTTGTAAATTTAAAGTTATTTATTATTTGCATTAGTGTGAAAATTCGACGTCATTCCTTTTGTGGATATTCTGCGATAAAGTATTGAACTTGAGTAGTTTTAATTGGTGGGGATTGACAATACGTTAGCATTAACACATCAAAGTATTTTATAGATTTGCTATCTTTAAATTGCGACCTAAATGTACTTTAGTCATAGGCCAGGCCAATTTGGCCAGTATTCACCGATTTGAAATAAATAGTTGTAAGAAAAAAGAAGCAAGTATAATACCAGTGCGGTTTGATTCGGAACGTTCGATTGGTTGGCAACGCGTCTTTATGCTTAAGCTATAGCGAATGTGATGTTACACCAAAACAATATATGAAAAATTGTCATGCACGCTTCTGTGTCTATTAAATAAGATTGGTTTCACTAACAAATGGTTTCAATAATTTACGATTTCTTATTACTGAAAACATTCTAAATGCAACTCTAATCTACAGAGCATTTGGCGAAAGTGGCTTTGCGAAAATTTCTCCAAACTTAACATATTTCTTTTTTACACAAATTTTTAAATTTACGATTCGATTTATCATTTTTGTTACTTAAAGGCCACAAAATTTTAGCAGCCAAAATGTATACTATACTAATATATGATATAATTTGAGTCGCAGTTTAGCTTATATACCCACACATTTTGCAGTTGCCAAACAAGGATTTTTTATTTAAAAACTAGTTTATTATGTGAGAAAATTTATCAAAACGTATATCTGAATCCTCTCATAATGGTTTTTTATTTAAAAAAAAATTAATCATATTTTTGTTCAAAATGTCTTTAATCAGATTATAGCATCATTCGAAAAAAAATTTCTACGAAATCACATTTCTATTTTGCTCTCTTACAGCTTGTATGCACGTGTTTGTGTGTATTAACTGCATGTCTCAATGAAGAGTTGCTAGGCGGAACAGCAGCACTTTTTTTTAAATCAAATCAAACTCAGCCTACTCAAGATGTGGTTTCTGCGGTTGGACTCAATTAACTTGTCAATTAACTTCAACATGCCACAAACGACGAAAAGCATAATTCTTACGAGAGTCAAAAGGTTTGATTGGCAATTTCACTAACAAATTTAGTATTAAGGGTGTTATTCCCAAAATTTAAAACTTAATTTGCTTAAGCCTAATAAGATGAGGAGCTACATAACTGCCATAATATTGGCCGTAGTGCTTTGCTTATTCCTAAGCAGTGGTGCCATGGGTTAGTTATAGCCAAATTAACACATCAATTAAGTTTTTGATTAACATTAAATTAACATTCAAATTGTAATTTTCATTTGTTGTCTTCTAGCATTGTGCTTCAAGGCAGACACCGATGAAGGTGGACTTTGCTCCTTGAAGGTCCCTCTGACTAAAGAAATAAGGGCCGCTTGCTGTGGATCTTAAACTACATAAGTAATTAATTGTGTTTTAAGGTTTTCACCTAAACATATTGAATTGGCTTTAGATTTTTACCTAAACCGATTTAATAGGTTTTAGTATCTTTAAACTAAACTTAAGTGAATGCCATGTAACAAAAATAATGAAATTTGTTAATTACAGCATATGTTAATTTCAAATCAGGTTATAGTTACTTGATTTAGTTACTTGATTATAATTTCAATTGGCTTCAGGTGATTTATCTCACAAAATAAAACAATTGATTAAGCGTCGCAACATTCTTCTTGTTAACCTTAGAGCACCATGTCGTATCTCTAGTTAATAGTAATTCTAACTTAACTTTAATGTAATCATAATTTACATTAGTAAAACTTATGAACAATATAAGTAAAACTACGATATGTGTAATCCGTTTCTACACTTTTTGCAATTTTGATGTCCGACGCAATGTTTGAGGGCGACGGATTCTACGACGTCAGCAGCACGTGACTGGCAATTTGAGCCGCGAATTCGCATGCCGATGATTGCCATTCTCTTTTTAATTAGCTCGTCGTTCACTAGTGTCTCGATTCCTGTTAACAACTCCTCCTCTGTCACGTGATATGGATGGAACCTTAGACCATGTCCCGTTTCCTCGACGCGTGTTGCGTTGTCCAGTTGGTCACAGAAAAGCGGTAGAGCCAATATAGGTTTACCGAAGTAGAATGATTCTGTTACCGTGTTGTTACCACCGTGCGTTATCACCAAGTCTACCAACGGTAAAATGAGCGTCTGGGGCAAGAGATTATCTCCCCACATATTATCTGCTAGTTCCAACTTGTCTCCAAGGGGACCTATTTTACAAAAAGCAAATACATAAAAAATTAACCGATGATGCACAACCGATAATCGATATAACAAATAGAATAGCACGCAATAATTCTACAAGATACTGATATATTCATATAACTTATAACCTAACCTAAAACTAGATATATTTTCAAGCTTCAAGTTATAATATTTTTGCTATATGCATTACACCATGTTGAAAACGACTTCAGTTACAACTCCTATCTATCAATTCTTTGCCAACGACTTTTAAAAAAGTTGTGTCTACTTTCAAACAGCCTTCTTAATCCAAGGTAGAGTGTTCGCGTGTTCTTTGGCGCACGATCAACTTTTCACTTTTTCGAAAACTTAACATTTTTTAAATTAAGGGTTCTATTTTTTAAAGTTAAAGTACAATTACTTCAAACACTGTACCTACCCCCAATCATCATCCAATTCAATTGTATATTGAAAGCAGAATTGTAAAATATTGCAAAATTTATTCTTTGGAAAGGTTACCTTTGGATACGATAAATCGATGCGGTGATTTTGCAAGTATAGCAATCAGTTTACGCATCAGAGTCAGTTCACAAGAGCCGATGGACCCCATGGAGAAATATATAAGTTTTCCAGGAAGTGCCTCTAATTTTGACGGTAATGCAAATGTTCCGCTCTCTTCACGCACAAATGCGTCAAAACGATGCCAGTTTGGTGGGTCGGGGGCGTGCATTGTGTATGTCATTTCATCTGGATACATGCATATGTTTGCGTAGGGCGACTGAACCTGCCAGAACGGAGACGCCTGGTACTCGAGTTCAGGACCCCCCTTCTCAAGTACCCAATTTTTGAAGTCTGCAAATAAGTCACGGAACACTTCCTCCTGCTTTGCGTTATGTTTCTCCCAGTCACTCTTATTGCCGTCAAATATAGGGTAACCTGCGAATCCTGGCGGTAACTCCTCGCAAACATTGGATCCAAGTGGACAGAGAGACGTACAATGTACCCAAGGTACGCCTGAAATATACCATGTTTATAATATCAATATTTCACTTACTAAGGTATGCTAACTATTTGACACAATCTTGAAATATCATTTATCCGACAATAAATTACTATATCTTAGAAATTACTTGATTTGGTAGACTACGTAGTCAAAAAATTGTATGTTACGTCAATTTGAGTTTCTATTGTGGTTCATACTGTAACTTTTATTGTTCGCTTATCAATTTTTTTTTACATCAGCTTCTGCATTTGACATTGTACCTGTTCTAAGACGGGCTTGTTTGGCTTTTAGTAAACGATAGAATTTGTTGAATGTATAAATATATATACCGTGTTCTTCAACAAAATTTAGATGGCTCATACTTAACAGGATAATAATACAGCTGATTGCCAAGTGAACTTAAAGTGAATCTTGTTTTGAATATGATATTTTCAAGGCAATATTTTGTTTAGTTTATAATTTGAACTTTAATTAATTTATCAAATTTATCTGAACATTGGAGTGAATTTGGAATTCTGTTACTTTTGGCACGCACTGTATATTTATAATAGCTATAATAGCATTACTTACCTTGGTCCATCAATGCCGGTAGTTGTGCAACGTTATCCACAACAACTACGTCAGGCTGAATCGTTGCCATGATTTCGCGCAACTTTGTATCTGAGTTTTTTGCTTTAGTAACAACCTCTTGGTAGAGGGCAGGGTACAGAAACTCCGCCAGGCCGATGCTAGACATCGCAAGGGCGGGAGCCATAGCGGCAACAATGTCGCCCCACTTTTCGTTTGACTCTTCGACAACCGCGTCCTGTATATACTGCTCCTCGAAACCGAGCGGCTTCAACTTCCCTCTCCAGCTATTTGGCGTGGCAAACACAACCCTGTGTCCGCGCTTGAGCAGTTGCTGCCCAATCCCCGTGCAGGCATGAAAATGTCCAACGGCCTCAATCGGTGCTATCAAGAATGTAAACGTCGGAGGCATTTTGCAAATATTGTTTTCAAAACTTTTCAAAATAATTGCTGAAAATCACACCAGACTTAAAATTTTTGCAAATGTGCAAATCAAGTTAAAAATACTTCCAAAGCACAAGAATCAACCAGTTGCACACTTAGTTTGAAATGAGTTATGCAGTTTCCTTTATAAAGGCTCTGAATAAATTGTCGTGTAATGATAAGGCACTTTATCTCGAGTGTGAAAAATGTATTGGCGTTGTCAGGCTTTGTGATTTTATACGACAAAATGATAAGTAATTGTGCGTTAAAAAATTTAATTCATCTTGAGCAAGTTAAAACAGGATTTGAAGGATGTTTTTTGTTTTAATTTTAATGGTGTTGTTTTGTTGTCGATAGTTTAGGATAAGATTTCGAGGAAAAACAAAACGAAATAGCCTGCACGACCTGTGACTGCCTTTCAAGGTTGATTTTCGAAAATCAACAAGTTATTAATACGTTGATACTGGACAAAACAACAGAATTTCATTGGAGTGGTTTTATAATCATGAACAAACAAAAAGTTTTCCTTGTGCGAGGCCGATTGCTGCTGGAAAGCATGAAGAAAATATCGTGTTTAATATGCACTGCAAGTAGTTGTTGAGCCTTGAATCAAGAGTTTATTAACTCGTCATTCAAGATAAATGCTCAAGGCACTTGAGCTTTGTATTTTCATTGTTTATAAGTAAGTCATGAGATTTTAATAAATTGATAAGTTAATAACTCATTATTCTGATACATTTACTTTAAGGAGAAACTAAACTATTTAATTTTAACTTAATATTATATCTTAATGAATTGTTAACGCAAAAAAAATATTAATTATTCAGTAAAGTTTGGATTGTAATTTGGTATTTTTTGCTGACAATTAAATTCATTTAATTAAATTCATTTTAAGATACATTTCACTAAGTGTTATGATAAATAATCCTTCTCATATGTTTCAAAATTTTGGGATTTAGAATGAAAATCAACGATTGCAAGGTGGGATAGTGTCTGAATAATTAAAAAATTCTATAATAAACTAAGGAAATCTGGTTGTCATTGTTAATTTCTAAAGGATTCTAAAATCTAAAAACAAAGTAAATGAATTCAGCTCTTCTTATTGTGATACCGTAAATAAGGTACAGCAACGCTACCTTAAAAATGCACTTAAAATTCCAGTCTCCTCCCTATGCTGTTTTGTCCGCTTGAAACAGGCATTCCACCCATTAAGTTTGAGGTGGCTAAACTGTACTATCAACAATAATGCAGAAACGCAATAGAACTAAATGTACACACGGACAGCGGATTCGTCCTTCAACAACCGCTTTCAATCATCTAGTTGACTCCTTCTCTACAAGAGGTATCATATTTTTATATAAAATATTATGAGCAGACAGTTTAGTTTGTAGCTATAGTGTTTTAGTTTGCCAACATTATTTTAAACTTTAATTATCGTTGGTCTCATTTTTTATGTTTTACATAATTTTGACTTTTGAATTAAATTTTGAATTGCAAAATCCATTAACCGTTCGGCTCCTTAGGATGATCATTGACTTAAGTTATTTTATTAGCCCTAATATATTGTGAAACATTTTATTCTCTGCTTGTCCATAGTAATACAAATATTAACATGTTAATCTCGGTGTACATCAATAAAAGTGAATGATATCAGCAGCTCAATATAACATATCATGCTATATATTTAGCAACGTTTGAGCCTTAAATGCCGCATAACTTTTTATAAAAACCTTTTTTGTTGAATAGTATTTAAAGCTATAAAAACACGGGTTTTATTAAATAGAATTTTTTATTGTACCGAGCTTAAATGAACACTACTACAGAACTTAACTTGACGAAGAATTTATTTACAGAGTGTGGGAATAATTCAAGAAAACGGTACTCATTAATTTTTGCACATTAACTAAAAAATTTTGTAAATTATTTGTTTCCTTAACTAGAGTTGGATGTATCGAATTTCATCTGAATTTCTGAAAAAGTCAATAATTCCTCCAAAAGTGTATATTCTGTTTGATTGAGGGACGTATACGGCATTGGTTCGAAAGTCAGATAGCATACCTTCGACATCAAAACTTTCGATATCTTCAGATAAAGTATCGAACTTGATTAGTTTGAAATTTTCAGGATCTGAGGGAGCACCTTCCGTTAACCCACCCACAAGATATACTGTGTTCTCATCTACAACCACTGCAGAAGAGCCATATACCTTGGTCGGTAGAGCAGTAGTAAGCTTAATTAGGCTATTGGTAGATGGAATAAATTTGTAGATGGCGTTCTGGATTTTTTGATTGTTGGAAATACCGCCAAATATATATGCTGCATCGCCCACCCACGCAGTAGCTGGGGCATACAGTGCTTCTGGTAAATTTGCAACAGTTTGAAATTGGCTCGTTACTGTGTTATATCTCAAGATATCCGATAGGAATTGAAGGTTGGGGTGCGCTCCACCGACAAGATACAAGTTTCCGATACTATCTGACGCTAACCCGTGTCCAGCTCGGTGGTGTTCGGGTGCAAGCTTCGCGACAGGGATTGGCTGAGGATTGGCTGCAGTTGACTTCCAGATAGAAGTCGGCTTTGTACCGTAGATAGAACCACTTCCGCCCGTGTAGAACATGTCGCCATTAGCGTCTCCACCAACGGCCCCACGCGATATTGTAAATGGAAACGTACCCACCTGCTCCACCAAGTCGGAAGTGATGTTGTACAAAAGTACTTCTCGATAGGCGAAGCCGTTTGGCTCTGAGCCGCCGAAGATATATATCGACTCTTCACCATCATAGAAAACTCCGACTTCAGCTCGCTCGGTCGGAAGTGTTCCGCTATAATTACTTCCAAAGTGAATGTAATTGAGGGGAAAAACAAAGCGATGGCGATGCATATCAGTTGTGAAAACATTTTGAAAATGAAAAAAAAGTTAAAAATTAAATTTTGTATTACAATTTTGTAGATGTTTTAGTTTAAGATTCAGAAACTATTCTAAATTTGCTCTTATAACTTTGATTTGATGATATGAACATGTGTTGGTATTTTAGCATTTGGATATCGAATTTTTATATTGATTTGTTATCGAACTTTTGTTCTAAAGGTCAAGTTTTTAGGCAGCGTGGGTCCGGTTTTCTCGGAACTATCTCATTTTGATTTTGATAATGTTATAAAACTGATCTGCTCATGTTCCTATCGCTTGACCTTCGGATACTGTGATAGGAGATCTAGAAATTCCTAAATATCTTTGACGCACTGGTGACAATCATCTATGGCGTATTTTTAAACAAACAAACAGTTCAAAGAGCAAATCTTTTACGAAGTTTTTTTCCAAATTATCTCTTTTATCAACGCTGCAAAGTTCAAGTGAGAACTACACTTCGCACAATGATATAAACAATCGTTTAGTTAATTAGCCCAATTAAAAATTAAAAATTGTTTAATTATAAATTATTTCTTTTATACAAACTAAAATATCTACATGAATCAAATTATTTAATTAAGTAGGTGGTGGTTATATTTATCAATTTCAAATACAGTTTTTCACTTAATGATATTTTCAAAATATTGTAGGTACCCTATTGTAATGTGCTGAAAGTGAAAATGTAGAAAATGTTCGTTCAAAACCAACTAAAAAATTCAAATACTTGTTTCGGTTGATTCTCATAATAGAATTATTAAGCAAATCAGAATTTGAAGCTTATGAGTCAAACCCTAAAATTTTGTTTGCGCTAAGGAAGCACGGCCTAAGTGTAATAGGGTTTAAACGTAAAATAGTTTAAATTTAAAATATTAATACTAATCGCAAAATATTATAAACAGAATCTAAGTTTTTAGTTAATAAAATACCAAAGTAAAATTAAAATTGTGCTGAAACAACAACATCAGAAAAACATGCTATTCGACTGCCACCGCGGTCGTGACTATGGAATACTCACGCTTATCATTCAAGACGACGTAGGAGGCTTAATAGTAAACAACAATTGCTCTTGTTTAAAGTATTCCAAGCAATTAAACAGTTAAACACAAACAACAATATTAAAACAAAGTGTCTTTTAGCAAAAGATGCATACATCAAACTAAACTAACCTCCTTTTTTACCATTGATAATTTCTCATTGTTTTCGATTCTAAGTTCTTGATTATTTTGTTTTCGTTTTTGGTGATTTATCAAGTAATCTTTAAGTTAGAGAGTTACTGAAGTTCAAAGAGAATATTTAGGGCGAAATTCGTTGCAATATTCTTAATATTGCAATACTATTTTCCTCATAAAAAGTGAGACCGATTTTAGTGTTTCAGTTTTGCTTTCAACGCAAGGTAAATACTGTTTACTTAATTAGGTTATTTCTTGTGAACAGATAAAATCGATGCCTGGTGTATGGTTCCTCGTGAAGCCTTTTGGAGCAATGCTTCCGAATACTGGAAATTTCCTGGTTTCGGTTTTGATGTAAATTAGGTTATTGAAATTAAATTATGTTTATCAATAAATGAATCATGTATGTACGTTAATAGAGGGAGTATTTCTAGGGATGGGCACGTTTTGTTTCCAGAAACGAAACGGAGTCCGATTCGTTTCCGTTTCCAATTTTTTTGGAAACGAAACAAAAATCCGTTTCCGTTTCGTTTCCGTTTCCAATTTGGAATCGGACCGTTTCCTTTTTCGAGGAAACGGGGAAACGGTAGGAATTTTTTTCTTAAATGAGACGGGGAAATAGGCATAAAAGGTAAAAATTCTACAACAAACTATTGTTGAATTCATGTATCGCATATTTTGCTTCATATATTATTTCAAATGCTGCCTTTCTTCATGCATATTCATTGATTTTGTGAAAAAATCTATAAACATGTACCTCATGCAACTCAATGTTGGCTAATTTCTTAAAGAAAAACCAGTAGAAACGGTTTTTACTGTAATGATTATGATAAGTAGACACTTTAAAAATGGCGTTGTGCATTCAGGTTTACTTTATGAAAAAATTTCTGAATGTAATACAATTATGATAGCAAGTTTTAGCAAAATATCACTTTAAATAATAATTTTTTTAATTTTAATAGATGATTTAGTATTAATTTTGCAATTATGAATCATAATAACCTTTGACTTTTTTTTAACTTTTAGTGTATTATATGCACGAAAATTTGAACCCATGTTCCCACTATACCATACTGATAGAGTTTTCTACCGTTTCCGTTTCGTTTCCGTTTCCTAAAAAAAAATCTTCGTTTTGTTTCCGTTTCCAGATTATCCGTTTCGTTTCCGTCTCCGTTTCCTTGAGGAAACGAAATGAAACGGAAACGCCCATCCCTAGGTATTTCTACCCACACCGCTCAGGCCCATTGCAGTAACTTCATGCAAAACACTCCCAAAGTCCTCCCTATTGTCTCCGCACATTATTGGAGGCAGGATACCGCTTGTCAAAGTATCCCATCGACTCAAGGTGCCTTAATGAAGAGAAATAGGATTCTTCCGTAAGGGACTCCTCGGCTGGACTTGCGCGTCCACGCTATCAATCAGCATATGCAGATTTTCCAGATAAGCTAACAGTGAAAAGATTACTCCGGAGTGCTTTCATTTCTTCTGATAGCACTGGAGCGTGGACGCTTATCGTCTTATGGCACTTTTTTTATAGGGCGGATCAAGATTCGATCCCAAGAAGGCAGTGGAAAGGAACAAATGAATCACGTCCAAATACACTAACATAAATTAACATGATTTTCAACCAAAAACATAAATCAAACTAAAATCACTGTGACTCCTCCCATTTTTCCAAAATCATGACTCATAAATTTGACGAGTTCGCCAAAAATAGTTGCAGATTTGTTTTCATTACCCAAAGTTAGTCTGAATGGGCACTTTTTCCACTGTAGCACCTGTTTGCATACGTGATCCTAATAGCTTAAACTGACTTTTGAGATTTTTTTCATATATTCTAATTTCAAATGTTCCAAGGTCTCCAATTTGAACCAATGCAAATTCCCATAAAGTTTTATGCAAAAAAAAATTGACTAGACAATTCTTCAAGTAAAATTTTCAATCACAACCGCGCATTAGGTTCGGGATTTGTCTTGCACTTCGAAATTTAATTTAATTCAGGTTTTCGATGTTTGCATCAAAATTTCAATTTAATTTGACTTTTTAATAAGCACATCAAAATTTTGATATATACAACAGAAGTCTCATTTAATGTTGAAACAATGAAAATCTTGGCTGAATTTCTATTAAGTTTTCTTAAAAAAATGGACCAGAAATTTTTTCATCAAAATATAAATTGTTGCGGAAATTTTGATTTTTTTTTCAAAATATAGCTGCAAATTCAAATTGATATCGAACTTTTGATGCAATTATTGAAAAGTCAAATGAAATAAAAGTTTCAATGTACAGATCGAAAACATGTATTGAATTTCGATGTGGAAGCACAATGCAAACTGCCAATAAATAATGCACGGAAGCAATTGAAAATGTTACTTGAAAAATGTTCTTGCTATTTTCTTTTTGGAATACCTCATGGGAATTTTGCAGCGGGGAAGTGGCTGCTCCCGCTGACCTCTCACCTACGTACCTCTGGAATGATGGATGAAGTGGACTTGGTGGCTCTATGCCCCACCAAAATCCCTAACCAATGACAGATGCAGGGAAACATGTGTTTAGCTGATGATGCGTATTTATTCACTATCCTCCTAACTTTTCTTATCTATCTTAACCTATCCGCCTTCTCTCTTCTTCCGGCCTCTCTTGCCTACCGCTACAATTTAGCAGTGTTTTAAAAGTATCTGAGGTTTCTAATTGGATATCTGCTGTTTCGACGCTGAGTTTAGTTGCGAGTAATTGAAGCAAGTTAGTTACTAATTCTAATTTTGAACATCTGCGCTGCAATTCTACCCCTTCAAAATGTGCAAATTTGAAATTTAAAATTTTGACTAAATCTCAAAAATCGTGTATAAATTTTACAACAAATTTGGGCCAATTCGGTCATGCTTTTAAGGTATTAGGGTCACGTATGCAAACGCGTGCTACAGCTGAAAAAAGTTTCCATTAAGTTGATGTAAAAGCTTAACAGACTAAACCAACATGTGTTCTATTGTAAACCTTCAAGTAACGTAAAATTGACTTTTTATAGAATAACAATGATAGTTTGATGTGTATATGCAATTCGTTGTTTGAGCAGTAAATGAAAATACCTAATTGTTGCAAAGCAAGGACAAAGTACAATGGGTATTTACGCTTACCTTAAAGTTTGAGGAGTAATGGCGTTTACCGTAAGTTTTCAATTTATGTCATATATTTGGCTCCTGTATGAATAAGTCGTGTTAAAAGACAATTGCATGCACATATCGTGCTATTGCTAAACATATATCGTGCCTACAGTATACAGTTACAAAAACAAGGGGGAAAATGTTTCCAAACACGATATAAATAATTTTCAAAAATTAATTTAACTCATTTTAATCAAATTCCAGGTTGTGGTTTAACTGTATTCCGTGAATAGCTTACAAAAAGGCAAATCCGCGTGTCAGGTACATATCCCGTTTCAGGCTATGTGAAAATAGATATTCTTTGGAATTGAAATTGATATTATTCTCTTTATACAGATGTATGTGTGTGTGTGGAGTCTAATTGGATTTCTGCTCTATCGGCGCTGAGTCTAGTTGCGAGTAATTGAAGCAAGTTAGTTACTACTTTTAATTTTGAAAATCAGCGCTGCACTTCTACGCCTTCAAAATGTGCAAACTTAGTCAGCGTACGGTGGAAATTGTTCTTCAAGCATTTGCAGTCCTTGGTGTGGTAAGTCACCACAAAACTTGTAATTCCAACTAAATCCACTCCTGGAACATTAATCGTGAAAGTTAATAATTTGCTAACTAATAAGAATGACAACAACGTAATTATAGTTACTTAATTGCTTTTCCTTCAGTTTTGAAACAACCATATCACAAAATCACCGACTCAGAATTAAAATTGATTTATTTAGAAACATAATTTTGAAAGGAATTAATCTTAGAGTTATTTATATTAAATGATACAAATTGTAAATTTGATATCATTACTATCTTGTGCAACCTTAAGAATATACGGAACGTGTGTATAATGATAAGATTTGTTTTTTTTTGTAGATTATCAGTGCTTCCGGAATTGCAATTTGGAGTATTACCTGCTACTACGTATTCATTCTCTATGACGTGCGTCAAATTGTTCGATTGTCTATACTGCAGAAAGAAGACGAGGAGCTTGAGGATAT
>VYYI01001501.1:0-19197 GCA_021029175.1 Bilobella aurantiaca
TAGAAAAGTGATTTACGAAATTAAGGATTCAATTAAAGAGAAGCAGAATAAGGACTTGTGTGACTTTGAGATCTACATGGATTATTGCACTAAAAGATAGTGAACTTCGACCCATTGGAACTGGTGTTTGTTGTTTGTTTCTATACAGTCAAACGGAATTAGTGCTGTAGGAAAAGGGCAATCATCGGACCGAACCGTCGTGATTTCTCCAGATGTGATGAGAATCATCGGGCCCTGGAAATTATTGACAACATGCGAGGTCTCCGCCTATTGGGGACTTAATTAGAAGTAATTGACGACGCTTTCCGGAAAGGGCAACGGGTCATCGTCTCTTGGCCCACATCTTCCGACCAACAATCACCTAAATTCAGGTCAAGGTCCAGATCTCAACGAAAAGGTAAACATTCGTTCTTTCTAATTATCCTTAAAACAAATCATATGCCCAGAACACTTAAAGATCCGTACTCTAGTGACGCTTTAGGGCTAGCAGTGCGAGCCCCAACTTTCTTTTCAATTAAGGTATTTAAATATATTCTATCATTAGTTTTTCAGCGTTTCAGAATCAGGGATTTCTTACGGCCCCTTAAGCTACCCCTTGGCTTTATCATAGATTTTGGGCAATTAAAGTTAACGACAAGTTTGTCACCATTTGTTGGCGCTTCTGGAAGGTTCTACCCCTAAGTTTAACTCTGTTTTAACCGGTCTGTCCGGCCGCACAATGTATGACTCTTTAACCGGCTATTGTGGCGTTAAGTCCCTTTACTTCGAAATAAACTTTCTCTTTGTTTCAACTCCATACAATTTATCTTTGATTAAGATTTCCAGACACAGTGCCACCACATTTTACATTTTCAGGATGGAAGTAATTAACAGAATTAGGCGAGATGTAGAGAGAAAAATAATTCTATTGTTCAAGCTCATTTTATACGTCTCGGATGAAGCAGCGTCTCAATATAAAAAATTCAAAAACTTTGCAAACCTTCAGCACCACAAAGAGGAGTTTGGATTCAAAGCCCATTAACATATTACAGGTATGATTGCATTTTAGGGGGAACACTAAGTTCCTCCTAAAAAGCAATCAAACCCATTTCATAGCTACTACCGATGGAAAATTGACTTGCGATTCGAAGTCCGCAATCGCCGAGTGGACCACAAGACTGGCCAGCTTAAAGTGTTAAGGCGACAATGTCATTAACACTGCATTGAGACTGTTTACATTTTTAATGGAGGATCGCAAGGAAGGAAAAGATTACATATATGTCTCGTCAACGGATGTTGCCGAAAGGAGAAAGCGGTTTGAGGGCAGTTGAATAAATGATACCACAACGCACAAACAATCAAGGGAACAAGAAGCTTTCACTCTTGCATACCGATCACAAAAAAATGAAATTGTTGTTATTCGCTACTTCTCTTTAACTACGCTCACTATTGTCAGCGCCAAAAGGCCAGACAAAGCTCTTCCGCAGCTACGTGTAGAAGCGGGGTAATATATTCCCTTCTTGTTGAGTATTAGCAGGCAGTCTGGTACTGTAGCTGTTGACGACAACGCCTTCGACGGCGAAGTGTACATCAACTTCAATAGAAGAAGTCAAAATTTCGACAACTCCTTTTACTTTGGAAAACCGGCAAAAGCTGATCCGTTGCCGTTCACTGATGCTCTTTGTGTTTGTACCACGCCCTTAACAACCACTGGAAGGACTTACAGATTAACTAAAGCCGACTATAGAAGAGCCACTTCATTATTCTAAGCCTCCATAAAAAACTGAAATAGCAGTTCATTAAGATAAAAAAAAACATAGAGCTGGTTACAAATTTCAATATTTTAATTAATTTTTCTTTGCTACACAGGAACCGCGGTTTTATAGCTGAGAATCTGCAGTATCACATCTTCACAAAACTATTCTACTTCATTTAAAAAAAAATGCCTAATAAGAAATTACATGAAAGTATGAGATGGGCATAAAGGAAAAATAAATTTATGAAGCAAGTTGGAATGAGGTTGGCGTTGTGGTTGGAGGAACTAGGCACAAGCTGCCTTACGCGTTAAAACGATTTCCAGACAAAGGGCCTTGGTTGGGAACACTTAAAAGAAGGCTAGTCTCTGCCAGTGTGTTACGATAGTAGTTTAAGCATCAAGAAATTTCGATGTTTACGGTCTAAGGAGCCCTCAAGGACCCATTATAAATATTTCAAATATTATTCTGAACCATCCTTGACATGTTAACTTGGCTTACATGATCATCCACAATGTCCAAAAAGAGTCATGGCAACCTATGGACCCTTAAGGGCCCAATGCCATTAAGAGAAAAACGGCTTCTAGAGGAATTAATTACCTTTCGATTGACGCCAACCACGTGACCCCACCTAGCACTGAAACGCTAAATTTTGTTTATACATTTTTTTTCACTAAAAATAATTTAATTATTTTTTCAATAAGTCAAATTAAATATTTCACATGTAGCGCAACAGCAGAGTCAGTCTTGACAGCTTGAGTTTTCAACCTTATTAGAATTCTTAACTAGATGCATTCAGAACTGCCAAAATGTAATTTTTAGAGTTCAATTGTTACTTGCTCACGGTAAGACCCATGCAATCGTGTTATATAATTTGTGACATATAACAATATGAAAGCAAAGGCATTACTGAACACGCAGAACTCGTTAAATAGAATTATAAACTTGTTAACTCGTAAAGCTAACATGTAGAAATGTTCAAGTTCCAGTGCCAGAAACGATACGGAACCGGTTTCCAGTTCCGTTCCAGTGCCAGTTCCAAGAATTTTGGAAACGGCCCAAACCGTTCCGTTTCAGTTTTGTTTCCGGTTCCGTGTCCTTTTGGAACCGTTTCCTTAGGAAACGAAACCGAAACTTTTACAATATTCTACCGAGTGAAAACGCAGAACATTATAAAATTGTATGTAAAGTTTTGTCAATTGTATGGGTATTTTGCTCTAGATAGTTATAAAAGAATCATGAGAACATTATAATTTTTTGAGAAAAGTCGTATTTACTATTCAAAATATTTAAAATACTAATGCGAAATGTTACATTTACTAGTATTGACACATATTTCAATGTTTAGTTGTTAAAATTGCACTTTTAGCATAATTTTAAAGCGATCAGCTACCACGGGTTACCTCTTTGTTGGATTTTTACTATTCAATTGCTGAAATTAGCTCTTTGACAATTTTTTTTTGTTCCCGGTTTTGTTTCGTTTCTGGTTCCACATTTTTCTGACGGTTCTGTTTCCAATTCGGAATTTTTAGTGTCGGTTTCGTTTCTTTTTCTTAGTGGAAACGCAACGAAACAGAACTTGAACATCTCTAGTTACATGCAGTATCTTGTTTTAACGCTAGGTGACACAAGAGTGTTGAATATTTAACACGTAATCATATTTAAGTTTTAGGAATTTTCTTATTTCTGAAAAAAAAAATTGTTGTAAAGCTCAAACCAACCAATTTCACTTGTAATTGAAATTTTTTTTGAGCTGGTAGTTATATTTTCCAAACTTTCTGGTTACACTAGTTAAACGACATATGTCCTCTTTTTCTCAGTAATAGGCAAGTTATAGGACGTTAAAATCAACTACCGTATTAGCTTGAGGCGCAAAAATCATAGCTTGGACTAACCAAAGGTCACTGAATATCCTTTAATTGAACTAGAAGGTTTATCATTTACAGTAGAAGTATAATCACTCACAGTATGCAGGAGGTGCCGTAGATACATCTTCGCAATCTGTATTTCTTGATTTATCTATGAACACTCTGATTCGAAAATAGTTTTGTTGTTGTAGTCACAATTAATACTTTAACTGTTAATTTTTGTGATTCTTGATGTGATAAGCGATGGATTGCTTTACCACGTTTAACCTTCACCCAGATTTATGATTTCTGTTTTGCTGCTGCTCCTATAACGTGGCTTAGTTTTTATTAACGTACTAAGTTTTACTTGAGCTCTTTCTTTTGCTTTGAAACTACAGAAGGAGAAGATATCCTTTTCGAAATTTTGTTATAAAAAAAAGTAGACCCTTTAAACAAAAGGTGCCCATTCTGTGGTGGAGTTGTTTTGGGTAAAAATATATTCTAGAAGTTGAACAACCTTAAATACTAAACTTGTGTTTTAATTTTTAAACGTTTCACTATTTCAATGCTCTTTCAGAATTTCAAAATTTAACTTCACATCCTAACATCGCGGATGTTTAAGTGGATAGTTCTGATGTTAAGTGACTGTTTTAATTGTGTTTTTGAATTGATTAAATTTAATTACCGGAAAACTGTGCCGGCCGATATTTATTTATTTTTGGTTTTATGTTTTTGAAATTTTGAGAAATTTATTCATTTATTTATTTATTCTGATCTTTATTCATTTATTTTTAAGAAATTTCAAATTCTTACGGGATTCAACACGTGAAATGCGATGTCTGATTGTGGAAATTTCGATTTTTTTTTGTAATTCAAAAGTCAATTCTCACATGTTAACTCTATTAAGGATTCTGAATTTTTTCAAAATTAAAATATAGATTATACATATTATCCGCTAAAATCAGTATAAAAGTTATCTAATATGACTTCTTAACAACATAGATAAGTATGGTACAAATTGGCGGTCAAGAGCTCGTATAGTCTGGCGTGGTTCCTTGGTAAGGTAACAGACCTTAAATTTATTACTTCATAAGTGCCACGTTTGGGAATATTTATTGTGACCGCCTGTACGCCAAAGTCTAAATCCAAACAATAGATTGCATTGTGTCCACCTAAATTTTATAGATAATTGTTGCCATTTTATTGTTCTTGAGTTTCAAGATAAATTTTCAGCGAGTTCGACCAACAACAATATCAAATTTATCTTCAACAAGTACAATATCAGAGTTGGTCTGCAATAACTTGCAAACATACATCGCCGCTAAGCAATATATAGTTGTAAGTTCTCTGCCTCCATGGTATACAGGAGATTTGCCTGATTTATACAAAGAATCTTTTTCCCATCCTCCGTCACTCATTTGTTTTAAAGCGATGTTTCTCACTTCTTCATTTAGCTTTGCTTCCTTATAGAAACTACTCTTTGACAATAATCCCAAATTATTTAGTGCAAGTATTCTGAGTACAGAATCCAATGGGTAAGTCGTACTTCCAATTCTACTCGCCAATGCCTTTGCTAAAGGGTCCATAAAGCGTGATTTTGCTTTTTCGGAAATTGACACTGCTCTAGACAAATAATACAGAAAGGTATCTGCAGACTTGTAGTAGCGTGTTCCATTCAAGTATTCGTTTGCAGTAAGAAAACGCATGAGGGCATCTTCTGTAGCTCTTGCGGCATCTCCCATTCCTACAGTGTACAAGTACCGCATACAGTTTGAACTGCAAACAGGGTCAATTATTCCGTGTCGTGTATCCCGTGGCGGGAAATATAGTTGCTGTTCACCGGTATCAGGACAGGTATTTCCCAGGATGTCAATCGCTACTTCCTGTAACTTTTCTTGTGGGAAATGCTTTCCAACTGTCAAATAGTAGAGAGAAGTTGTTTCAATATCGTCCGGGAGGCCGTATAAATTTTCACTGAAAAAATTTATACGGGTTGTTCTTGCATCTACTTGGACAAATGTGTTCCAAATGGAGCAAAGTTCAGGGTTCACTGTTCCTTCAAGGAGGTCCAAGGCCAAAAGCGATGTGAACCTTTCTGTTGGATAAAAATAAGGGTCAACCAGCTCCTCCCTTGAGGGTCCAACGAATTAGGCTTTGCTTCACATCAGTTTTCCGTGTGAGATAACAAACGGCTTTTTCAATACTAGAAGCAAAATTTGCTCCGAATGAATTTAATTCCGTGGACATGATTCTTCAACTTTAAAATACAAACTGAATTTGAAACTGATTGAAGCTAAAATGCTCACTATAAAATAGCTTATAAAATGGTAGTTGCCTTCTGTTACCTAGAATTTTTGAAATGGATTAGGGAAAATTGTTTATTGGTCTTTATATAGAAGTTGTTTTGAGTTGGTGGTAAAAAAATAGTTACATAATCAAATTGCCAATGCCCACGCGCCCTTTTTGTATTAAATGGCAAATATTTATTGAGAATTTGGCAATGATAAAAAATGAACTCATTTACTCTAATATGTGAATCTTAATGACCATCTATTACTCCAACGTAAACTTTTCTTTTAATAAAGACAGATTTCATAATGTGCCCTTAGAAATTATCGTCGTGTTAGTTCTTTTTAATTTGACAATTTTAATGAAAGTGTAGATATAAGTTTCGAAAGGGGCCTTTCAAGAAAGCTAACAACAAAATTTTGTCTTGTAACTTGTTATATCGACTGTATTTCAAGTGGTAACTGTAAATATTGGTGTTACAAAAATATGTACTTATGCGAAAATGAGACTCAGTGCAGGATTTCGTTGGGCTAAGACGGTTATTAGCAATTTTTTTAAATATGTTATGCAAAACCAACGTGGGTCAATAACTTAGTTTAAAAAAAAAGAAAACATTACGAATTTCTTAATGTAAATTATTTTAAAATCACTTTAAATTTGCAAAATGAAGTTGGGGACGTGTACAGTATACCAAGTCATCAACAACAACAAAAGTTTTTTGCTTGTTTCAATAACAATGTTTGACTTGAAAAGGCAATTTTGTGGTAAAAGGGTCACTTTGGGGGTCAACGGGGCCACAGACAAAAGTGTAATATACAAATGTTGTTCCAAATCACAAAAAAGTCCAAAAACTGATACACTAGTATCTTCATTTTAAAACGGATTTTAACTATTAGTATTTCATTTTTATTTTTTATTTAAATCATAAATTTTCCGCGGGTCCGTAGAACATGGAACTCCTGTTAATTTAGAATTAGATGGTATTACTAGAAAAAAAAGTTAGAGACTTGAGTCTGAGCTATTACCTAAATATTGCAATTGAAATAATGAAAAAGTAAAATACCTCATCTCGTCAAGTACTGCTTCACATGCACATTTTTATGCTGTTCTTTTTTATGACCCTGTTAATCGTATAAAAAAATTCCGATGCTGCAGTATTAATAAATGATTAAATAATACTGACGCGTGAAATAGCTAAAGTTTAACAAAGCAAAATTATTAATTTCAATATTTTGTGAATATAGAACTAATGCAACGTTTATAAAGGGTAGCAGGTCAAATCGACTTTGTGCAAGCCAGTTTCAACAGGAATTGTTTAATTGATATTTTAATAATTGCAAAATTCATTTCAAAAACATTCGTTAAATTTGTTTTTAAAATATCTCTAAATCCCTTATATCATTGTCTTCAAATTTAAGATGCTAAATATGATAATTACCAAATGAGAAATGCCATAGCGCGCGTAGCATAAATAACAGCATAAAACAATTATTCAAATATACAATTAAAAATAAATCGTAGTTCGCTGAACTGGTCAATACTTAAGATGAGTATTGCATCAACACATATATTATAATTTACCAAGAGTAGTATAGAAGAGTATAGTTTTCATCCAATTTTAAAGCGAACGGGTAAACCTATTTTTGTGCTAAAAAGCAGCATGGTGTTGCAATAAAGCAAGCAAAAATTTACAATATTTGTACGTGTATAATTGAAATTCAATTCAATAAATGCTGTAACAAACTCAAGCACAATTAACAGTTTCACTAATAATGCTTTGCACTACACTTGAAGCTGCTCTAATTTCCATAGATTTTGAGTTCTTTAGAAAGAGTCATGTAGATGTAGTAAACTTAAACGCGGCCTAATCTAAAAATAGCTGTGTGAGTTTGGCCGATCCTAAAGTTACTTATTATTTATAATTATGGTTGTCAAGTCACAATGAATCCAGAATTTTAACATTTGAGTCGGCAAGTGTGTGGGGCGAAATAATTACTTGCATTGTCTATCTTACTTAAACACAAGTTAATATCGGAATGTTGATTATTTTACTTGTTATTAGTTTTATAAACATAAACTATTGTAAGCTACATCAAATAATATGCTTAAATTTGCCTACTATTTATTTAGTAAGTCACTTTCATATTTTCCCCGAAAAGACTTATCAATAAGCTTCAAAGTTGCCTCATAGAAGTGTTGGCCAGTGTGCATTTCGAAGCGTTCTTATTTTCTAGATCTAATTTTGAGTCTAAACTGCTATTTTAGCCTTATGAATACAAATACTGCCGTGCACCTTCTGTTGCCTATGCCTCTTCAAATACCAAGCAATTTTATATTTTACGTTGCCAGTTTCACTGACATGGCTTATTTCATCCGAGTGAAATGCTTTGTAATAGGTTAGTTTTGCGCTTTTATAAAATTACTCGGAATTGATTTTGAAGCCACAGTCATACAATTGTTCACCAGTGTTTTCATGCAAGTGGAATTGGAAGCCGAAGCTGTTGTGGGTATTGAAGCTGCAGAGATTGCATTTTCTATTTCTTGATTTCAGAATGAACAGTTTATGGTATTCCAAGGCTGTTTTTGTTTTTGTAGGGTTTCAAGCATAGGTCACATTTAAATATTTTACTATCTCTTTTTCGCTTATGTCTGGTCAATTAGGACGCAAATGCGCCAGATTTGCTTCATAAATTGCAAATTTAGGTGCTAGTGTTGTTGTGCGTTACCTAATGACTCCGGAGATTAGACACTGCTGTAAACTGTTGGCTACATTACGTCACACTGGATAAATTATTTTTCTTGTATGGATTTTGATTGAGCCAAACCAACTTTGTCTATAAATACATTTCTGTAATAAGTAACATTCAATAGATTTTCGCGGCTTGCAATTTATGCCCTGCAAACCCAGAATTGTAGGCAAGTTAACAAGTAGATTGTTCAAGAGTTGTTGCGATAAATTTAATGCCACGCAAAACTTTCGGCAAACCTACCAAATACAGTCTACAAAAAATCACATATTAGAGTGATTTGAGTGTGGGTACCGTACTGGATGGAAAGCCTTAATTTCAAAATTTGAATGACGTAGATAAAATTATCAACTAATCTTGCAAGAGAATTTTCAAAAGATTCTGTACAATTGTTGCCTTATTTTTTTCTGTGCATCCGTCCNAGAATTTTCAAAAGATTCTGTACAATTGTTGCCTTATTTTTTTCTGTGCATCCGTCCGTCCGTCCGTGGGTTGCAATTGCTTCTGCACTTGAAAACTACAATTCCGAAAAAAAAAACAGCAATAGAAATGCAAATCATAATGAAGATTAAAGACTAAAATCCTCCCTTGTTCACGGGGAATACCATTCTATATCGTTAATATCATTCTATAATCTTACCATTCTATATCGTTCGGCTTTTGGAAATAAATGCCGAGTACTTTTGTCGCTTTAGGTATTGTATTTATTTATTTTTATGTTCAAAATTTCCAGAGAAAAAATAGACGAGCCCGTACTTAGTAAATGAAGCCGTTAATGTACTTCCCAACAATTCTTTTTGCATCATAATTAACAACAGTTTCCTTGGTTTTACCACAATTGGAACTAATTTTACTAAAATAGGTTGGTTAGAATTGGTAAATATGGTCTTACAAATTTTGATATGATTGCAACAAATCATAGTGTTTTCACTTTAAAAAAATGTTCCACAATGTTCAACAACACTTGTTTTATTCCTTTTCCGGCTTTCAGTTTAAGCTTTGAAAGCAGGTCATTAGTTAAGTGACATGAACTTAACCGGAGTGGAGAGAAGTTAGCCCCTCAGCCCCTCAGTGTATTCTGCAAAATCACTAAATATAATAATCCTAAAAATAGTATAATAAATCCTAATGTGTTTTTAATTAAACTAATTAGGTTTTATTTGAATTATTAGCGCACGAATATTAATTATATTCAATCAAGGTTAGGTTTAAAAAAAATCAAATTCTAACTATTTTTTTGAGGGGCTGAGGGGCTAACTTCCAGCGACCCTTAACCGGCATGAAATAATCTGTTGAAAATAATAAATTGTGATTTCCATTTCTGGTTGCCCACCGGTTGCAATATAATTTGTTTCACAAAATAATTGTGCAAAAATAACAAACTTAGTTAGCTTTAGCAGTTGAAATAGTTTACTTTGTATAGATTTCGTGGTGTTTATTTCATGCATTGTTACATTAATTTATTTTATCTTTTCTAAAAATCACAATAACATCATATAATTTTAGTCTAAAGCACTATACAATGCGTGATAAACTAATTAACATGACCAAAATTTGTATAGAGTATTATATTTTAGCATTATATTTTAGAGTAATAGTTGTGTTAATATTACCTTAAGCATTGACTTGATACACTAAATTATACCATTGAATTTGAATCAAAATACCTTAAACATAATATATGCTGTCATGTATATAACTTACTCCGTCATTTGAATTACAACACCTCTTGAATTAATAGAAATAAAGGTAACCTACACATCTCAACATCAACAGAAATAATTTAAATTTTATTATGAAAACTGGAAAACTAAACAAATTAAGTTTTGTTCTTGTAATTTAAAATGTTGTGAAAAAAGTCAGCCATCAAATTTGTTTTAATAAAATAGTGTAATTATTTGTACACTATATTTCTGGACTGTATCCAGCACAATTTTTTATTCAAATAAACTCATTCACAAAAATCATTCGTCAAATACCCGGCCGCTATTGAACCTGAGTAAAAGAAGTAGATGACGGCCAGATCACCAAGCTTCAACCAAACTTGTACTTTGCAAACATTAACGTTCATAAGCCGCAACATTCATACGATCGCAAATAGGCTCATTTCGCATTAAAATCCATATGCCGAAACTATAGAGATATATTAGAAAAATTAAAAATTTGGAAAATATTGGAAATTGGTCTAAAATTCGGAAATTGACTAATGGCACTATTGATGAGAGAGGATTTGATGCAATTCATATCCACTCTAACACCCTCAAAAAATTCAACAAAACATGTTGCTCAGCAGCATATTTATGAAGTGATAATTAATTAAATAACGAGATTATTCTCAAAAGTACCAGAAGCATATAATCACACTTCTAATTGCGCCCTCGTTACTTTGTACGCTTAGAAACCGGCATCGCGCTTACCTAGTTTGAAATCGCAAAACTGTATTTCGGCCAATGGACAAGTGTGCTCAAGGAAGGTGGCAGCCAAGACGTGTCCAGATCTGCATACGACGACTTGAGAAAGGCCTCTTTTGATGCCATTCCCGGTTACAATAACAATTGTGCACGCTATTAAGATAATTTCTAGCTCAATTTGGAGGTTTTGAATACAAAACTCAATTAGCTATCCTTAACAAGGGGAAATTCCTAACAAAACTAAGGTTCTACCGCTCTTCAAATAAAAAAAAATCATTTTGAACTCCATCAGTCATTACCAAATGTGAAAGTGAGAGAATAGCATTGGGTAGTTTTAAGCATAATGTTTGGAAGCACTGCGCTTTATATAGGCTTCTTTAAGGATATTCAGGACAAAGATGTGTCTTGATAAGGAGCGGGTTCACTCATAAAATGATAGGAACTGATTCATACTGAACGGAAAAGGAAACCAAGTGTGGATCGGCATAAATAGGAAAGATAGAGCAGGCTTTAAGTCGATGGACGATTGGAATTTTGTGTTTTGTCCGCTTGTAAACATTTTATATTTTAAGGATAAAGAACGCACATTGGCAATTGGACTAGCAGCACTTTGTATATACTCACTTCAATTTGAAGCTCTATATTTGTGACAGTCTGTTTGTGCAGCAATTTTTTAGAGAAAAGGAAATTTCTTCACGCCTAATTCCCTTTTAGGAAATAGAAGACTGTCATGAGATAATTGATTTTTATTCGGATATCCTGTCAGGGATATATATATATATGATATATATGATATATCTCGATATATCATTCCTGATATATCGAGAGGCGGGAGCGCATAGTTATGCTGATTGGAAAAGAAAAAGACTGGGAAATGAACCGTACTACTACTACATGGACACTAATTACTGGAGAATCCACCGAAACATATAGATGATGCATACCAGAATGGAGTGGAACGTAGAGAGTTAGAATTCTTTGTCTATGATTTGTAATTAATGTGTATTTCACACTCACAACACCTAATTAACAAAGTAACTATTTGTCAATTAAGTAATACAAACAAACGTAAATTAAATACTCATTGAAAGCTTGAAATAAAGCATTTCAAAGAAGAATAGTCAAACAGTTACATTTTTGTTTACGATTTTTACGATATATTTACTTTTATTTACTGCTTATTTATATTTATTTACTCCTTATTTCTGCACCGCCCTGCAAGCTTGAGCTAGAGTGATGCAATGGAAGTCGAGTGATTAGTGTCTTTGGTGGGCATGAGATTTATACACATGCAAAATCTTCTAAGGCATTGCAAATTTGGTAGTATGATTGTAAATTAAGGGATAAATATAGAATGAAAATCTTACAAAACAACACATAAAACACCAGGTCAACAGATCAAAGGTGCAAACAGTAATCTATCATAATTATAAACAATGTTAGTTGGATGGAATAAGCACGTGGGTTGACCATGAAAAACGAGTAGTGTTTGTCGTTGTAGCGAGGAGTAAACATCATTGTCTTTTATAGAGTAGCTGGATTAACACAATAAACCTCCACTTTCCACATACATGTATTAAGACATGAAATTAATTCTCGTTCCCAGTGATCTGTTCCAAACACTAGTAGAAGTAAGGACTTTTGCCTTCTCTACAACCCCAAAATAGCAAAAAGACTAATAGAGTAATACTGTTTATACGTTTGACAATCATAAGGCATTGATGCTGAACTATTCAGGTCAGTAATATATTCTCAATAATTAAGTAGGTTGAACGCAGATACTCCAACACCGAGTAATGTCCCTAAAGCACCTGCAAGTGGTATTAATTCATCATCTTTAAGATCAGCAAGTAATAAGGTAAATAAAACAAGAATTGGCATCAAAAATCTATTGGTTACAAATGACACTCAGTTTCTGTCAACAAGGGTATGGGGTTACAGTATAGTCAATTACTATATGATATGACGGAAATAAATATGTATTATAAACAGTACATTGGATATGTGAGATCCACCGATATTCCAGACCTACAAAGCGGTTGACAAATGTATGCTATATATGTTGTGCTTTGGAGAATTTATGGGGAACAGAGCAGTAATTGTACACTGCACGGGAGGATTTTTTGAAACCAACAGGATTGATTTGCCGGATATTGGTTTGAGCATAACCGATTATTACGACTCTCTGAAAGACAACTGTTGGGCTAAGCTTGGCGTGGTAAGAGCAATCGCAGAAACAACTGAGGCGTTGGACGATTCGGGAATAATGACCATTGGACTTAAAATAAATTTCAAATTGAGATGTGCTTTCGGCACCTCTTTGAAACGCTGATTCTAGGAAGACAGACATTTATTAAAATATCTTATATTACTAATAATACTAGTATTTATAGTATTATATATTAGTTCCTTCAAAAGTGGGAAGAACTTAGCGAACGTAAGATATACTCAGTTCTAGAGACAGCGTGAATGGGAATTCCTTCACCCACAAGCAATAACGCATCTGACTTTACATCAGAGTTATACTTGAACAAGCCTTGCTGACCCTCAGAAAATAATGCTCAACACATGGGAGTTAGAATCACGCCCAATTATTTGTGAGAAAACTCAACACCATCTTCTATAATAGATGAAGGTCTCTAGTTACCATTTAAAACCAGGGCAGGCAATCGTCGACCTACCATTTTACAACTGAACGGTGAAGGAACAACAAATAATTCTGTATGTATCCCAAAGAGGAGGACCGTTAGTAGCGAGAGTGAACGAGAGAATAATGAAAGCTTTAACAAATTCTCTCGGAATACAGAACAATCAGGGGACTAATCTGTCGAGCTAAAATGAAAGGATAATAATAATTTTCCTCAACAACATCTACAACAAAATCGAACTGTGGAGAGGCACAATCCGAATTGAAAACAGTATTTCCAAATCATCCATTCATCCGGTTCATCGACAACTTTTACGTTATCACTACAACATTCGGTAACAGCTTTATATTTTAGCAGTTTAGATAAAGAACATTAATAATATGTTAGCTGTACGACTATTTTTGTTGATAACTTATACATTTCTGATAGTGTTCTTTCAATAATTTCTGTAAATGACGGACTATTACTGCATATGTTTTATTCCGCTAAGGTAAACCTAGATAGTTTAGTAGACATGTTTTCGGATACATTAATCGCTAATATGTTGGAACAATTATAAACTGAGAAATACCAGATTACGGTGCACTCATTGGAGGAAGCTTATATAAACTTGTTATGAAAAACGTTAATTGTAAGTTACACACTGCCCCGAAAGCAATCCTTTCGACAAACTTACACACCTCAATACTTCTAATGAAACCTTGAGTTGGTTTGAATGCAAGAAGAAAATAATTAAAGAATATAAACATCTTACTTTTTCAGTAATACGTATCATTATTACGAATCAAATCCTCAAATCTAAAATAGCAGAAGCAGATACGTTGATAGGAATTCGACACCCTATGCTAATGCAAAACAAGTTTGGTGCAGCAATCTTTGTTGACATTTAGTAAATTTTCTTGGTGAATTGTCTAGACGGGCAACAACATTAATTGGATCACTTCCAACCTTGTAATTCAGGTTTGTTGATTAGAGTTTGAGGTGATGAACTCCAGTAAATGTCTAGGCAAAATGCATTTGAGTCAAGTATGCAAATGAGCATTGTATAAAAATACGATGTTTCAGAAAGAGCAAGATTTCTAAAATTATTTTTAAGATGGGAATCTTTTGTTCGTGGTATAAGCATAGCAGTTATTAATGCAATTCTTCTAGACTTGAAATTAATATAATAGAGAACATTTGGAAATTTTTTCATTTCATTTTTAGTCCGCTTCGTAATGTATTTGACACAGGGTAATATTACCTCTAATTAGCATTTAATCCAGCTGAGAGGGAATATCAAAGGATTCGTATATCGCCGAACCCCAATCTTTAACCGCCGGACTCGACGCAACGCCGGAACATGATCCGGCCGAAAGTTTAATGAGGTGTATGATTCCATGAGGACTTTTTGTCCCAATACAAGAACCAAACTTATGGGTTGAAGACATGCATAATGATTGGTATTTATTTCATTTATAATATTCTCTCAGTAGTAATGATTCTAATTTATATTTTTAGACATTACAATACCTAGGACCCAGATGTCAACAACATTTAGATTTACTTATTTTAATTTTCTTTGAAAAATAAATTTGAAATGTTTATCAGGTTTCGATGTGGTAGGGGGAGTATGTGAGGTGTATTTACTTGAACAAACCTCACACCGTACGTATTTAACCGTAGAGTTTACTTTAAGAATTTCTCAATTAACTATTTTATTAAAATTAATTAAAGAATTTTTGTAATAAAATTTTTGACTAGAGAGTTTATTATATTTATATAATACATTTTATATTTAAAATTTTTAGATTTTTTGTGATGGGTGAATGTACTGTCTAGAGGGGAACATTACATTAATTGGACCTTTCTCACATGCAATCCTCTCTGCCCTTGTATTTTAACGGAGAATGTCACTGGCAGTGTCACGCGCTAGGCCCGTGACGCGATTCCAAGGGCTTTGGCCCCTCTTGCGACATTTGGACTCTGTCCTCGGAGTGACAGCTTTATTAACTTGAATATACAAAAGTATGAATAACAAAGTTACGCTTACCTTGCAAATTCAGGCTAACACTCCCCACTCATTTCCGTCTTAAACACAAAGTACGCAGAAATTGCAATTAAACAATTTCTAAACTCGTCATCTTTACGATGACAGCAGATCATAAATCGAGCCAATGACCTTCTGTCAATGACTCTCTTCCTTCAATCCCCTAGTATAAAAAGGCTCCAAATTAGCCTTAAGACAGCCAGTAATTATCTAAAATCATAAGCGTTAACAAGTAACTAAAAGTCTCTCTTCTTTCTAAAAATCTCTCTCTAAAAGTCCCTCTCTTAAAATCTCTCTCTCCGTTCACGCAAGCAAACCTCTCTCTTTTGTCCGCTCAACACTGCAAAGGTCATCCCGAGATCGCCGCCAAATCACTTCAACAACGACAGTTCCAGCGTCATATTTAAAAAAGAATATTTTAAGGTACGTCTGTCCCATTTGTGATGATGATGTGTACTCGAAGGGGCTTTGCCCTTGGCAGACTGACCTCCGTCAATCCCCCGAAAGCAGGATACCAACCAATAATCCCTTCAGAGGTCACCATGCCATTTCCTTCCGGGTCATCAGGCCCTTCCTTTCAATGGGCGTCACCAGGCGTTCTCCTACCCAACCAATACCTAATTCCCTCCTAATTACAAACCCTATCCTTGGACCTGCGCGCAAGCTACCTCCTAGGAGGCTCCTAAGTGTCTCTGTGAACGGGGGCAGTAAAATGACAATGTCAAGTTTGCGCATTTAATCATTTCATAAACGCTCATAATGGATAGTAATTTTAGTTTGTTTCAGTATGTAAATCAGGTTTTCTTCTTTGATTTTGAGGTGAATGAACTCACGTGAATGTATAGGCAAAATAAAACTGCATTTTATTGATAGTATGGGAAGACTCAATGAGTCAATTATTTCCTTTGAAAAGACTAAACTACAGGCAAACGAGTCAAGTATGCAAATGAGCATTATGTAAAATACTGTTTCAGAAGGATCTGACGTCCAGATTTCCAAATCATTTCCCATTTTTTAGCAACAATGGGAATCCTTTGTTCGTGGTATAAGCATAGCAGTTATATATGCAACTGCTTTAGATTTGAGATTTACACTACAGATAGGATCTGGGAATATTGTAATTCCATTTTTAATCTGAATACCTCATGTATTTGATAACTATATTTAGCATTTAAACTACCTGAGAAAGAATTTCAAAGGCTTCGTATCGCCAAATCTCGTTTTTTAACTGCAGAACTCGATGCAACGCCGGAGGATGCCCAGGACGAAAGGTTAATGAGATGGATGATTCCACAGGGATTTTATGTCCCAATAGAGGAACCCAATTTATGGGTTGAAGAGAAGCATACTGATTGGTATTTATTTCAATTATAAATCTCTTTACGTAGAATTGATTTTAATATTTCTATTTTCAGAGATTACAAGACCTTGGTCCTAGATCTCAACAGGATTTAGTTTTACTTATTTTAATTTTTTTAAAAGCAATAAATTTCAAATCTTTATCATTTGTTGTTAGTATTATACTTAATTTTTCTATAAACACTGCAAAAGAAAATGCGTTTGCGTTATTGTGAGAAAGGTTTTAGTAAGCTATTATTTGTCCATTTATAACAATTTTGTAAAAATACGAAACGCATTTCAGTATTTGAAGTAGTAAGGCTACTGATTCCACTGTGCTTAAATTATTGTATCGTTTAAATAAGAGCTAAAGTGGCAAGTGGCTACATTTAATAGAAAAGTATATAGAGTAGTAAGGGTAAAAGGTTCTTGCAATTTATTTTTAAAATTTCAAACACTTTCTGAGTAGTCTAGAATGACCATAGCGGTGAATAATTAGATTAAGAAAATTTGCTCAACTGGTAGTCTCACATTTGTTAGGTAATCAAGTGTTGAAACCACATAAATAAATAATCCTCACCATTCCAGAGCATGTTACGGTTGTACCGTCGACCACTATTCTAAGATTAGTACAATCTATATGTAATGTATGGACCTACATTTCATGAATTCTAATTAACCTAATCAAAACAGGTTTTATTTCCTTTTAAGAAGCAGTATGTTCTCCTTACTTTCTAGCACAATGACCCACACTTTCCTGTTAGGAAATTAGCAAACGCTCTCTCATTGACTAGTATATAAACCTTTGTTTTCTTGTGATTCGACACACACGTTCCGTAAACGCTCTCTCATTGACTTGTATATAAACCTTTGTTTTCTTGTGATTCGACACACACGTTCCGTCTCTGAAATAAAAGCTTTACATACACCACACTATATACTTTTAAATGTAATTTTAACTTTTAAGCCACTGCCGCTATTGACGTACATACAGATGAGGTTGAGAAGACTAGCTTTGTTACACACAAAAGAACTTTCGAGTTCTATTATAGGCCATTTGGGCTTGGCATGCTCCAGCGAGTAAAAAATTATAAGAATCCCTTTCTTTGGAAAGTTTTTAACATTTCTGTTCACATTTCGAATGAATTTATACGATCATTATTATACAAAACTTTGATGCAATAGGTTATACCAAAATTATGCCCATTTCCCGGTACTTTTAAGTTTAAAAGTAATTTGTTGCAGTAAGTATTTAAAAAATCAAATTCGAATAAATCTATGCCATTTAAAATAGAAAACGAATCTTTACTGTGAACATTGTCAACATGTTACGACACATTGTGAATAGAGAAGAACGAGGAAAACACCTATTCGGATACGAGGAAGTGGTTGATTCTCTTTCCAACTTGACAAATGACAAAAAAAGGCGCCAAGTGTCATGCTCCTGCCATTGAGCTAAACGGAGTTTGTGAACTAAGTAACCGCAGTTGCTCATCCTTGCTTCACGCGTCGCTTGAGACTCCGTTCAAATACAATACAAACAAATTGTTTCGTTCATTCCATTGATTTCAAGTTAAATTTGCTAATCTTTTACATCGATTTGCATTTCAACTCCTAAAATCTGTTAAGAAAGGCCAAAGGGAGTTGCAGGTTGTTCTTCACATTGACACACTTGTACTAACATCCCTGCCCTACTCAACTTAAGGGTTACTCCACTTAAAGTAAGCGATTCTTATTTAACAAACTTTGCTAACAACACTGCCCTGCTCAATGGAGTCAATATTAAGAAAAGTTGAGTTACATAAAATAACCTAACATTTTCAAAAGTTATACATTAAACTTTCAATCAAAAGTAATAGTTGATTTGGATTTTTTTGTAAATTACTGTGAGGTGTATTCACGAGAATAGGTTTAACTCAACCTTACAGGTGATCACTCAACGTCTTGTCCAGTAAGAGGGTTTGTTTGATGTTTGTGAGAGTAGTGATCTGGAGGTTGAGGTGAGAAGAGCTCTAGCCTCGGGAGCTCTTCTCTGTAACTCATCCACATCGGAGTTCACAGTAAGGAGTAGGGAGTTAGGAGTCTAAAGATAGCAATAAAAGTCCGTCTCACAAATATGTGTGTTCATGTGTTGTTCATTGCCTCTACCGTTGCC
>VYYI01001502.1:0-19178 GCA_021029175.1 Bilobella aurantiaca
TTTTAACCACTCTCCGCGCTACTGCAAGTTTGAATCGGTCTTTAATTATCTGAAATCTAAAGATTGTGTTTAGGATTTATGAAGAAAGTTGATTTTGAAAGGAAAGTAGAAAGTTGAGGCCACTCGTTTTTGGCATCATTTTAATTGGCCTTTTAAGAAGATGAACTTAATGACCAAGAAGTTGGAGTTAAGTAGCCGAGATGCTCTAACAAGAGGAGTAAAAATGTTTGGTTTCTTCTGCCATTAATTAAGGATTTACGAGTTGTTCCTCTGGTTCGCTGCTCAAAGGAACACCTTAGCCCCCCAATCCAACACCTACTAACTAACTATTGTTAATTTTTAATTGGATGAGAGTTCTGTTTATTTTTAAACCGACAATCCGATCAAAAGTTTCTCCCTTGAGCCACGAGCCTTCCTCCTAATATTTGATATCTCTAATCTTCTCTTGCAAAACAAAAACGAGATTCAAGATTACCTTTTAGTAAAATTAATATTTTACTAAATCATAATCCCATTTTACAACGCTTTCACTCTTACTAAACAGGTACTGAAGTAAAGGTGGTTAATTGCCTCCAAGTATTTGGGACAGCGTGAGTAATAGCTCCCTGTTACAAGATACTAATTGGTAGCGAATTGTATTATTTACTTTAAAAGGCAAATTAAGAGTAATTTCTACTGCTCTTGGACTCGAAAGGCAAAGGATGTGACGGAAGGGAATTGGCAATAGAAGATGAATTGTACAGAGACAACCAAAAAATCGTGAAAATCTGTAATTCACCTGAGAATCTCTCATCGCGTCTTCTCACCTGAAGAACTCGTTTCTTGTGCCGAGCAGGATTCATTTGTCATTTGCTATTACATGTAAGAGGGAATGAAAAGTGAGAGTTCAAGTTCACATTTGGACTTAAGGGGATCAATCTAGAAAAAAAAAACGAAGCAAATGATACTTGGCAGAACAACAATGGCATTCTAACAAATTCTCACATTTACGACTTGATAAAGTGAGATACAGAAAATGCGTGCAGGAAATCAGGAATTCGAAGGTATAGCACACGGCAGAATTGTGCATTTTCTAATTTGAAATTTATGTGACACGCTTCCTAATTTTTTTCACGTCTTTTTGACGTTGTCGGCAATATTGCAAAAGCCTCGCTCCGGGTAAAAACGCCTTAAGTAGAGGACAAGCCCTGAATTTTTAAATTATTAGCTTTTATGCTAACGAGAGTAGGTTGAAGATACGGTCTACAGTAATGTCCTAACGAAAAAATTTAAAGAAAAAAATACTGAAAATATACTTGACATGCAATGTTAAGAATGAGTCAAAAAGTAATTTTCCTGGAAATTATCAGTTAACTAATGAGAGCGACAAAGTACAAAGTGATGATGCAATGACTCGAACTTAGCGGATGTATTTTTGCTTTTTAATTATAAGCATGAAGGCAAACACGGTAAAAAAAAAAGAATACGGGAACAGTGTTATTGTGCTTTCTAATAAAAACTGAACTCACTAGATTATTTAAAAAAAATTAATAGCTTGGCTGTACGTTTTCCTAGAAATTATTTTTTGTCGCAATTCAATTCAACTACAAAAATTTAGATTTTTGGTTAATAGAATTTTGTTAAGATCACTTACGTAAGTTAATATTAGGCTTAAATAATTTTAAAGGTTTTGGTAACTGAAATTTTTGTTTAATTTAATGTTTTGTTTTCGTATTGTACCGTGGCGTTAGTGGTCTAATATTTAAGCTTTAAGCAAGAGTGAGGAGGAATTTTACGAAGCCTTTCCATAAAAAAGAAACGAGATGAAAGCGCTAGTTTCATAGATTTTGTTTAGTCTTCCAAATTTGTTTGTAAGAGTTTAACTTTAACGCCAATCAAAATTTTATTTGAATTCGGTGCTACCAGAAATCTTTCACAAGATCTGAATTGCGACATTTGCATCTGCAAGGTTTATTTTTGTGACGAATCAGGCTCGAAAAACTTCTATTGTTGGAAGGTTTCAAATGTATTAATTATTTTTAGAAAAGGAACTAAAAACTTAAGCATAAAATGGGTTTTTAATTTAGGTTAAAAAAGTTAGAAAATTAGCATTTTGATTTTCGGTTGGATTGGAGCATTGCATTGACGAGCGTACACTTTGGGCTCAAAATTTTAATTTCCGTTTATAATTTCCTTAGACTTATGTTGACTGTTCAACGACTAGGAAGATGTCAATCGATCAATAACCAAGCTTGGAGGTCGCTGAGAAATTATTATTGTGTCATCCATGGCCACAGCTTGCAGCTTCGATCCGAATCTATACCTTCAAGTACGTTCTCGGTCTCCTCGACTGCGCATTCGCAGAAAGATGAGATGCCTACGCCTGGAACCTTGGGGGTGACCTCAGGTGCGTCAAACGCTGAAAAGCCAAAATCAGCCACAAAAGAATCATATGTCACAAACATCGAGAACGTTTTGAGCCTAAAAAGGAATTACATGACAATTCCCGAAAATACACCCTTGCCGCTCTTTGGTGAAATGAGGCTGGAAGACAAGAAGATCTCTGATCCGAGTGAAAGCGATTTGCCCAATCCTGATGACTTTGGTCCACCTACGACTTGCTGCATGTCAGGATGTCACACTTGCGTCTGGGTCGAGTACGTCGACAGGCTCTCCAAGTACTACTCAGATGCTTCACTCGGACGTGAAAAGATTCACGCAGAAGTGAACAGCATTCAAGATGGAAATATCCGAGCGGTGCTAATTATGGAACTCAAATTTCGAGGGCTCTGGTGAAGGCGAGGAAATTAGTAGATCTGTCAAACGCTTTTTGAATCACAAATATATAACCACTCAAGTATTTTGTCTCGCGTTATAAACAAAATAAAAAATAATTAGCAGGTATACCACAAAATTTTCACTTTTTTACCGAGTCAGGAGCTTATAGCCATGGAAAGATTTTTTTTTGGTACTTTTCCGTCTTGAGTTCTTAGAATAGGATCTGAATACTTTTTTTTATTTAAATGCCCGATTGTCATTTTTGAAACTGAATGTGCTTAACGGAATGCCTTTACGAAAAAAAATTTTCAAGCGAAAGAATATTGTGTAGATTTTACCCGTAGACACACAATTTGAGCAAAGCGATTAGCATTTGCTTCTCACCGAAATATGTTTTTTTTTAAATTTAAAATTGTCGAATTTTGAGTTTGCGTAGGTCGAAAATATTTTTGAAGTCCCTAATGCGGAGGCCTAAGTTTTGTGTGTTGAAATTGTTGAAAAACGGGAAAAGCGTGCTCTGGGCGTGGTCAATTGCAATGAGGAAAAGACATGCATGCGTTTGGCAAGATGCATGGGACAAAGTGGTGGTAAATGAGTGATTGAGTAAGGGGAAGACGATGGAATTATGAATCGACAATTGAATAATGGATCTTGTATGGATGGGATAATTCCATTTAGTTTTCACTAAAAAAAAAGTGAAACTATTCATAACTGCTCGAGAGACACTGCTGAGTCAGTGAGGAGTGATGAGACTTCTTTTGTGTTTGCGTTCGTCGTGCCATATAGCACAAATGCACCTTCCAAATTGAAGAGAACCCCTTCCAATTTTTACCAAATTTTGCTCAATTCCTCCCTCAAAATTGCAAAGTTTTTCTTTCATTTTCGAGAGAAAATTAAAGAAATCAAATTAATGGAGGTCAGAATCTGCTGCTTTTGAGACTTGAGCATCTTCCAACATTCCTCTTATTTTGAATCTTCATCTTCAGCTACAAAGGAAGTGGACAGGTGAGGAGATGCTCTCACTCTCCGACTGACAGTGAGCACCTCACCACTTGCGGCTGACAGTCGTTTCTTCTTCCATCTTATTGTGCTTCTCATTGTTTTATAGCAAGAGACCACTGTCTTTTCACAAAGGCAGTTTCAAAAAAGCATCTGCAAACTTTTGAGTTTTAAGTGTTATTTGTAAATCAAAGTTGTGGCGAGGTGAAATTTGAAAAAGGAGATCAATGGACACAAAATTCCGCAAACTCATCTCTCGATTGAGCATCAAAGAAAAGAAACTCGAAAAGGTAAAAAAAAAAATTCTACTGTCCTCCGCCTTCGCTTTGAGGCAAATTCCAAAAAACTTCGTTTGCAAAAGCAAATTTTTGAAGAGCTTTATTAGGGTAGATTGTGGGAAGGTATGGTATGAGGTCGGCTTCATGATTCTCAAGATTCCTTCATGATTCTGTCTGAGATTCTCCTGCTGCTGGCCTTAATTAATGCTTTTCTCAATTGAATGTTGATCCATTTAACGTGGGTGCTGCTTTTATGGTAAAATCTCCGCCGGGCCATGAGTGATGGTTAATTAGATGCTTAGAAGGACCGAAATAAATTAAATCGTGACTCTTCAGTCCCCCTCTCATTTTGAGCATCTTTTGTTATCCAAATTCAAAGAAAGTGGATAATGAAAGTTCCACTTTTCCTGTGATAAAACGAAGAGGATTCAGGCAAAGCGCAGCGGGATTGAGCCTTGATGACTCCATTTTTTTTTGTTAAGGTTTGAAGAGGACACTAAAATTACGTTCAAATTGCTGTGCAATTTATATTTTTTATTAATATTTTGAAACCGAAATAATTCGTTAACATTTATTAGCAAAATAGGAAGAAGCACGAATTAGTTTATCATTTTATGTCCATCTTACGCTTTCGTTGAAATAACGAAGAAAAAAATTTATCAGTTACGAGTACAAAACCATTTGCTTGTATTATTGTTGTGATGAGATTTTGCTACTCGAATTTGAAACAAGTATTTCTACATTGTGAATCTAATTGTTCAAATTAGAAGCTTGTTACAATTTTGTGTGAATTTTTCAAATGATGAGATTTCGTTTTCTTGAACTGTAAAAATCACTCATCCAGAATCCTCTCTAAACCGCTTCCCAAAAATACACGTAATAAAATATTCTAAAAAACGATTCTCTGGGAATTTAGACCTGGAATTGCAATTGGTGAGATGCTTGTGAATTCCTTGGCTTTTCAATGTTATGGATCACTCACTCGTCATTTTCAAAAGACACCAGGAGCATCGAACCTGTAAAATAAAATGCACGAGTCCAAGTTGCAATTTTCCAATTGTGAAATTGCAACTAATTTTGCACACATAAGGGTTTGGACGGAGTGATTGCCATTTGGTGATGGTCCACAAGTGCGGAAGATTCGTCTTCCATTCTTCCTCTCGTATTTCCGTTCCGCATTCCAGCGCTGTTGCAAATCTGGTAAAAAAGAATCCTCGATATTTTGATGCAGAAGAAAGAATGATGAAGTTTGAAGTTTGGAAGATAATTCCATTCACGATTTTGCTATTTCATCTTCCACATCTCTTTAAGTTCGCTTATTAGGACGAGGTAGAATCTAAGAGTTCATTATCCTTACCCCACCATGTAATTGAAGTCACCTAAACAATGCCCATCAATTGTCCCAGCTTACAATTGACTTGGGATGAGATGCAAAATTAAGAACGAAGATCTCTGAACTTGACTTTCTTCCATTTCGTCCAAAAAACCACACGGAAGTGTAAGGGAAGTTCAGCATTTGGAAGAAATAATTTTGAGAGACCCTCCACGCAATTTATCATCATCGGTGCAGTCAGTTGTAACAATGCATAACGATTACTCCCTTGTCAATTAACTAAATTACCCCCAAAACTTGTTGCAAAATAAAGAAAGGAACGAAAACTTGTTTAACCACTTAAGTGGCCTTTTGGGGGAGGGGAGCAGGGTTTGGTGGAATTTACAATCAAGATTTTTATGCAATTTTAAGAAATTGCACTTTTTTCAAGGACCTGGGGTCTTGCGGAAAAAAAGTGCATCAACATTGTAAATTAGCAAAAGCGACTTTACTTTCACTTTTTTTTTTGATGCTGAAGGTGATGCGAGATTGGTCAACTTTTGCAAATGGTTTAAGGATGATGCTAAGGCACGCTTGACATGCCTTGGTTTCTTGCTATTGGAAAAAGTGAAATTGAATTACTCCCATTTGATGCTTAAGTGCTAGGTGCTTAATTCGTACAGAATCATAAATGTCTGGTTATTCTATTTTTGGACTTGGTCTATTTTTGGACCCTTTTCTAGGATCCCTACCCACGAATGCTCTCGGCCTGTCCACTGGTCCTACCTGCCGATTCTCACGATATGGACATCAACGGGGAGCTGAAGGGTGATGAGGAGATGTCAGTCGAAGTGGGCCAACCCTTGACCTGTCCAAATTCAAACATTCTGACAAGTGTCAAGTTCCCGTGTCCGACGCTTCTGCGGAAGAGCAAGAGCATGTGCGAAGGGGCCTACTATGAGGAGGTGAAGCCGAGGGTCCTGGACTTGACCCTTAAGAACGGAGACTCAGCCCAAGGGTCACCGAGAGAGAGTCTTGGGTCAGAGTCTTCAGACGAAAATAACAATAATGTGACTTGCCAGAGGTCAAGTGGGTCAACAGGTGATGGCAGCGGAGATTACATGAACTTGCAGGAAGTAGAGCAAGAAAGACGTCGACTCATGGCTGCCCAGCGTGTGAGGGCCAAGTATGCTGAAAGTTGGATTGACGGTAAGGACCAATCAGTGTCTCAAAATTAAAGTCCTAAAATAAAACCCTTTCAATTCATTAACCCCTTTAAAAATGTCCTATTTTTCACTAATATGGTTTTAAAATAGGCCCATTTAATTTTTTTTAATAAAGAATCAGCTTTTGCATGGAATGGTTCTAAAATAGCTTTTTTTTAATAGCGTTTTTAATTTTTTAAATAATTTATTTTTGGCATGCATTGGTTCTAAAATACCGTTTTTTTTTATTTTCAAAAATGAAGTCGAAGTTACGAGTACGACACTAATTTGAAGGTAAAGGATAAGTGATTTTCCAAGTTGCGCTGAAGACACGAGTAGATCACTTAAATTAGAAATGTGCTAATTACTCTTACGGTTCTTCTTAATTTAAATTACGTATTTAAATCAATTTAATCACCGTGCAAGTTCAAGGCAGTTTAAAAAAAAGCAATTAGGCCTTGAGAGTCATTTGTAGGTTTTATCCTCAATAATTGTAATTCAAAACGTGAATCGTTTTCGAACTAATTTATAATAAGTTATCGTGTATTTAGAACGTTATGATTATATGGGTCAGGCTTTTGAGGTTCTTACAGCACATCATACAGAGAGATTTGTAACTGTTCAAAATCTGTTCAACTGTTTCTGTCATTTAACTGTTTCTCAGTTGTCTTAAATGTTTGTTAAAATCGTTGTGTACAACTTCAATCGTCTAAAAGACAAGGTGATTTCATTTCATTACCTTGCCTTCGCGTCGAGAGAGCATGAAATCTGGTTCATAAGTCCAAAGCACGTTGAATAATGGAGACTTAAATGAACACGTCTCAAATGGCCCTTAATGAGCCAAAAAGAGCCTGCAAAAACAACCCTTTCATTGTTTTCTGATCGGATCTCGGCTCCCACTCCATTTGCTTAAGTAGACAAACGTTTTAGCAAAAATCTGCACAGCAACTCTCCCTTAAGCCTTAACAATTGTTCCGGCTTTAAATTTCGCTTCCTCATTGCAAAGAAGTCATGACGATACAACAAAGAATTTTGAGACAGGAAGGACCATCTTCCCCTCCTCAGGTGCTGCTCAAAAATTTACCTGTAAAGCAAAAGGCAATGCATCGGCGTTTTCCTGGCAAATATTAAACTTTACCACCTATTTCTCAGGTAAATGTAAATTACTCCCAAGGAATTTCCATTCTGTCGTCGTCGTAAAGATGATGCTATCAAAAGTAGGTCACTTTGTTAGAAAAAAAAATAACAAAAGGGACACCTTCCGTCGAGCTCTTAAAAAAAGCACCCATCTCTACCTGGCTGCCCTTAAGTACATGCCTCATATCATCGCTTCATTTACAAATAATGCAAATTTTTTGGCACTGGCACACGAAGGGGAAATGATGAAGATGCGAAAAACTGAAATGATCTTCTTTTAGTCATCTTTCATCCCTTAAGAAAGCCCATCGCTCCTCTGCTGCAACGGCACTTTTTTTTCCTTCCACATCCACATACAGAAAGGCATCTCTGTCTTTGAAGATTTGCGCTAAAAAGTTGGTAAAAAAAATTCATGGGTGGACTCCCAAGGAGCTCCGTGTTAGTTTACGACGACTTGAAAGGTGTCCGCACGGTGTGGAGTCTTGGTGGTACTGAAAAGGGTTGCTGTTGCTGGCTCGCTAGGGTTTCGTAACTGTTGAGGTACTGTTTTGCGAAAAAAATTTGCTTTGCCATTCAGTGCAAAAATAGTAGATGACCGCTCAAGAACGCTCCTCATCGCCATCCTTAACTTTTTTTTTCCCCGCTGAAGTGATCTCCCTGTGTCATTTTCTTTGTACCAAAAAAAATCTCTGAAATTTTGTGTCATTTTTTTGTCTTTTTTTTTCAAAATTGTTCGTTCTACTCTCCTATTTTGTCGCACCGTGCGGTGGTCCCACTGTTTCAAGTGACGTGAGGTGTGAAGTGGTCGACTTTTAGAGCAGATCATCACCAGGAAACAATTGTGATTATTGTCCTTATCTGCCGTATTCGTTCAGTCCGAGCGATTATCTTTGGCTCAAAATTTTACGTGGACATGGGACAGAATTGGCGATAAGATTTTGGGTAGGCTAGGGATTTACCTTAGGAAAGAACAGGTATAATCAAGGCTTTTGCAAAAACTTTTTTTTTTTTTGCAATTAGCCGAGAATGGATTAAATTCCCAGTTGGAAATTAGTGGTGAGTGAGTGGAGTGGTGGCTCTTACGTGCATCCTCTCCTTTTTGATTTCGTGATTCTGGACGCTCCGCACAGTCATGCCAGGTTAGATGCATAATCTAATTGCACAATCAAAAAGAAAATGTAAGATGCAATTGCGTAGAGCGGTAATTGCCAAAATGTGAATTATGGGAATTGCTCGCGAGGGTGCAGGGAACCGGAGGAAGGAAGCGGTGGTAGTTTGGGTGGGGTTCGTAGACGAGGATCAATTTGTGGGTTGCTGAGATCCTGAAATAATTGAAGGCCTCTTACCTGGCGTAACGGGAGGTCTTAATTGGAGGTGTAGGTTATTTAATTTCCGTTTTTTTTTGTACTAATTATTTTTGCCCTCTTGCATCAGGTCAAGTTGTGGATGACAGCATTTTGGGGGATAATAAGGAGAAGACGAAGCTCTATTGGGAGACTCTCATGAGACAAGATCAATTTGAAAGGGAAAAACTCAATCAACTCAACAATAAGGTAATGAAATCAAGGATAATTATTTTTTGGCAATTCTGCCAAATGAAGAAATACAGAAACATTTTTTGGAAATGAGAAATTGAACAATGTGTCGAAATTTCCTGAGAAAATAATGGAAGGGCCTTGGTAATTCCTAAATGCAATTTTAATGTAATTTGTACACTTTCAATTATTATAAGTAGCAATTTAATAATTTTGAATAAAAATTAAATACCTCACAAATAAAGTTTCTTTTCAATTGTAGTCTCTATTACCTCTGCCTTACTTAATCGATTCTACAAAGGGGTATTTTCCTATTTTCCTATTTTGGAACAAAAATTAGCGTGTATTTTTTCAATTAAATTTTTAAGTCCTTATGAAATTCTTTTTAATTTTTAGTTAATTTAGTTTGGCTTAATTTAATTTCATAAATCTTGCAAAATATCCTGTTAATATTAACCATATTTTCAATTTTGAAATTTAAATTTTAGTTAGCTAACCGAATACTAATCAATATTTTGACTAAAATTCTGTCTTAAGTTGCTTCAATCCCTGTTTTTTTTTCTTTTTTAAGAAAAGTTCTAAATCTTATGCTCAAATTTTTTTTAGAGCCCATTGAAAATTTTAGAATGCCGTGATCTGTGTTAAATTAACCGTTAATACTTTAATGCGTTTACACTTCCATGTTGGATAATTTGTGCGTCAATTGAAAGTGGAAAAAAGGATAATGACAGAACTGATAAAAATTAATTCAAGGTGATTAAATCCTGGGTCAAATAGTAAAAAAAAACCTCTTTTTCGATTGTCAATTTCGAATCCTAATGTACAAGGAAGCGACGACTAATGCCATGGGCCAAGTGCACTAGCACAGACCATGTCTAAATCTGATTCCTACCGCACCTACCACCTGTCAATGCAAATTAAGTGATGCAATATCGTTAAATATAAATTAATTCACTGGTTCAATCGAACAGAGAGCACAGCGCACCTCCTCCAACACTTCCCCCATCATCCACAAGATCAATGCCGAAATCCAGGAACTGCATCGAAGAGAGAAGGAACTCATGAGTCGTGGCAAGGGATCTGGAGGGCCCTTGACGTCCTCGGGAAGTCAGGCCGAGGATGACGACGACGTCTTTTCGTCCAACAGTTCCAGCGTCGACGAGTTTGAGCACGCCGAGAGCCCTCGCCTCGAATCCGGATTCTACTCCAATCTGGGTGAAGATGACGCTCCGCTTCTGACGACCACGGAAGGCCTGAAGGGCGGTGTCAGCGAACCGGAAGTGACGGGGCCAAAAATCAAGGATTCGGAGAGTGCTAAGGCCAAGGACAATGTTGACGTGGCCAAGGTTAAGGCCTCCATGACGCTTGAGCTGACCCCTGCGCCACATGAAGTTCAACAATTGCCACTGGTTAGCAGTCCACCGGAAGTAGACCAGGTCACGTCGCCAAAAATTCTGGAGACGGATGATGATGACACTCCTAAAAAGTTCACGTTCCAGTAAGTGCAAACTAGATGGAGTTGTAGTATTTGAACTATCTAATTTTAAAATTATTAGTTAATTATTTAAAATTAAATGACAAACTAATATCAAATTATCTGAAATTGTTTTCAAAGTTTCGAGTTACTAGATGCACCTTTTTAATGGGTGCTGCTTGTTGTTCAATATTTCAGAAAGGAGACGCCAATTGAACGAGAAATTCGGCTCGCTACTGAGCGTAAGTTAGTTAATCGGATTCAATTAATAAGTTTAAAACCAAAATACTAAATTATTTACTTAACTTACAATTTTCCTATATATTTGAATAGGGGATGAGGAGCACCGTCAGCGCAGATTGAGCTCCATGATAGAACCGTTAACGCCGAAGGTTGTAGTCGTAGCTGAAACTAAGAAATCTCCGGAAACTGCACCTGTGAGTGTTAGCGTGAAGGCCAAGATTTCTGAACTGAAGGACAAGCGATTCGAAAGCGCTGCTAAAGGACCCGCTGTGCGTAACATCCAGTACCAAATGGCAACAGAGAGGCTACGAAAAGAAATGCTGGAAGCGCAGCGTCGTGAGGACGAGCTACAAAAGCTGCATAGAACTGTGTCGATGTCGACGCTTTCTATTGTAAGTATCATCTTAATATGTACTGAAAATATTCTGCTAATTGTACGTTTTTTTTATCGTTTAGTTGAAAAACGAAATTGACGCTGAAATCTTACTGAAAACGGAATCTACAACTTCCGAAGGTGCGGAAACAATGTCTTCCCATGCACTGAACTTGCAAAATGGCCACTCTGAAATCAAACATGAAGCTATTATCCAGTCCGAACTAAAAAACAAGGAAGACCAAAAGGGCAAAGAAATCGGCAATTCACTGTCGAATTCTCCAGTTAGTCCAGCCGAAATTCCAGTAGAAATTCCTAATGCTCAAGTCCAAAGCCCCACGTTTTCAAAGCCTGGAATCAAGTCATTCAACTCCATTCAGCGCTACCTCCTCAAATCAAGCGTTCAGCTTCGAATTGCAAAGAATTTTCAACTTCCGCCACCCCAGCCGGAAACACCGGTCGAGAAGCCGGAGCCAATCAAAATTGAGGAGGAAGTCGAGGCTCCACGCCGAAAACTTGTTCCAGCCACACATAAAATTCAAAACGAATTACGAGAAATGCAGGAGAGGGAGAAGGAATTGGCACTAATTAGAACAAGAAGCTTCAAATCAACACCTAATTTGTTGGTAGATTTAAAGGCTGAAGGAATTAGTGTTGATGAGCCAAACTCAGCGGAAGTGTCATTTATGCCCAAGGAGAGAAAGCGATCCAATTTGATTAACCAATGGGAAATGATTATTCAAAGTGGAAATTAGTGGGAATTCTATGTAGCAAACTTGTTCATTTTAAGATGAAAGACTTAAATAGATTTTTAAAGTTGCTAATGTTGAGGGGTAAATTGTGTAAAGTGTAATGATTATGTTTCTTAGCTTAAACGTAGTCATTTTCAAATCTTGCAATTTTTAAAATAATATGATTCCAAAGCAAACGGTAGTTTAGCGTCACTATATCCAAAGAAAGTAGAAGCTTCCGCTGAATTTCTCTTGCATAAACTAGCGAAAGGTTTTTACTGAGAGCGTTAGTTTTTCAGAAATAAATTTTCAAATTAAGCTTTAGATACTATTACATCGAATTACAATTTTTGGCGAATAAGTCGGAGTAAGAATTATGAGCGTTATATTCGAAATGGTTACAAAGCTTGCATTAATTTACAATAAAGCGTTTAAAACCATCAATTCGACGATGTTGATTTATTTGAAAATATTTAACGTAATTTAATTACACATTTTGGAGTGTAATAATTTTTGTTTGAGCTCATTATTTTGATGAGGAAATTGTACGTCGAAGAAAAGTCTTTTGAATGTTAACAGCTCGGCTGCTTGCAGAGTCGAGGATTCGTCGATGGCTTTTCTTCCCTATTGAATAACATAATTTTAATTAAAATTTGGTATTTAAATTTAGATTTAAAATTTAATTTAGTAAGTAGTATATCATAAAATTATATTTAGTCATTCATCACTTACTGACTGCAAAATGCTCTGCAATTGTTTTACGGCGGTCTCGGCCAGCGCCAGCAGTGGCCGGTGTCACAGTCTTGCAAATGTAGGTCAAACTTATATCTTATGATGTTATTTTAATAATTTAATTTTAAAATGACATTTAAACACCTTAGCTGGCCCATTGCTCATCATTGCTTCAATCAAAAATCGTTCAAAAATAGACGTCCTTGAGTCAACAATTTCCATGTCATCGCTCAAATCATCTACGGCTACAAACATGAGAACAGGTTCCACTGGGTTCTCATTTACCTGCAATTCCAACCACTCGTCAAATATCTAAATTGGGAATTTAACACAATTTACCTTCAAAATCTGGATGCAACTTCGCGGTAGAACACAGGGGGCCGTGAAGATTTCATTGGTATGGAAATTCTTGACCCTTCCTTGAAGAAGGATGACCTCGGCAACGTAGCTAGGAAACTTCATCTCCGAATAAGCATCCCCCAGCGGAACAGTGGACTTTTCTAAATGTGTTCGGATTCTATCAAGATGCCAAGCCTGAAATATAAAAACATGATTTTTTTAACTATGTTCCAAACAGATTTTTGTTTGAAATGTGCGTGGTTTTGTAAAATGATCCAACCTGGTGAAAGGGATGGGCTGGAAGGAGGTGTCTTCCAATTTTTAGACCAATGGCTCTCCACATCCTAGACTCGAGTGACGAAAATTCTTCGACAAAAGTCACTAGTGCCTTGCTGATGACATCCTTGGAGATGTAGTAAGCCAAGACCGAAGTTTCGCACGTCGCGGAGTACGCCTTACTGTCGTCGGTAAGAACACCGAGCTCCCCAAGGACAGCTCCCGTTGTCAGGAAGTCATTCATCTCTGACTCAAAGGTCATGTCAGAGAAAATCTCGACATTAGGAAGTCTTCCTGTGCTTCTCATTGTCTGTTATTACATTTTACAAGAATCAAAACACTTTAGAAAATATTGACAACAAAAAGAGAAAATGGCTATGATCTTAAGTATTCACGGTGACTATCTATTTTTTACCGAAATATACTGCGGCTGAGGAATGAAGTGAATTTTGACCATTCCGGAAACAATGATGTGAATTCCATCGGGAGCATCACCAATTTCAGCAATGCGTTCACCGTAGTTATAATTGCGTAGCACCGCATTTTCCTGAAAGTCATAATGTAATTCCGACCCTCTTATGTGATGTTTTTTTTATTATAATAAAATCAAAAATGTTGATCCATTTCTGTCGTACTTTCATAAATTTCAGCAGTGTCGTGTCGCCAATTATCCAAGCCACGTTTCCTGTGATAATGCATGAGAATGTAGAAATGGTTTTAAAAAAAATTATTTGCAGAGCACTGTTACCTAGAAGTAGAACAGGATCCGATGGAGCGATGCTTGCGGGCGACGTCCAAAGGCGCTTCATGTTCTCCTCAATCATAATGCTCAAAAGTTCGTTTTCCTTTTCGTCGATGAGGCCTGAATAAAATATCAAAATCGCTCATTCATGAGGTCGTCACTAACTAGAATACTTGCGCACGGTGCACATACCGTCCTCCTTGAGTTCCTGAAGCGCTTGCCTCATTTGGTTCAAAATGCCACGACTAGCATGTCGTGTTTTGACAGCGATCACAATCCCAGGATGATCCTTTTGTAGTAAACCTAAATATTAGAATCGGAATTTAATCAATTAATGAAAAATGAGTAACGTCGAGCCTTATTCGATTTACCCATTTCACGAACTGTAGCAAGACGTTCTTTTTCCAAGCTGCCGCGCAACTTCTCCAGAATTTTAGGATGATCCACCTTAGAATAAAGAATTTATTAGCGAATCGTACGAGCGAACCTTGAAAAGGTTACCATTTGCGGTAAAAATTTCAGAACGTCCATCACAGCATTGATAAAGCCCTAAAAACATTGACGTATAGAATTTAATTGTAAGTTTCCTTTTTTTTTTTCTTTTTCGTAAAAAGAATTCTAACGAGTCCAATGTCATATCCAAGGAATAGTTGATTGTTAATTTGAACAAGGACATAGTGACGAAGAGCAGGAATCAGGTACTGAAAACGATATAAATTAACACTGCAGAAATACAATTTTGTGATTTTAAAAAATTGACTAAAAAAAACTTGATGTACGCGTGGAACGCGAACGATACGAAGGAGACGTGCAAGGCGGAGTCCTGTGAAGACACGCCTAATAATTTTGCTGTGCTTTCCGCCTTGATTTGAAAATCTGACGCCAACTTCCGCTCCACATATTACGAGAACAAATAGATCAATATAATTCCAAACGCTTTTGAAGTAATGGTGTCGATAGCCCAGAATCTGATTCATAAAAACATGTCATTTAGTAAACGAGGCTACTATTTGAATTTATAGAGATTTTTTTTGAATTCTGAAGAAACGTTTACCTTCAGAATAAATTCTGCAAGGTAAATAACCGAAAACGCGACGTTGATGTAGAAGAACGCGTCTTGCTTTTCCTGCGTCAATTCTTTGTCGCGACTCATGTGCAGTTCCATTATAACTGGAATCATGTTGGCCAAATTGATGAACAGAAGTAACCAGTTGAACCAAGTTTTGATTACTAATTGCCAACATGGACGAAGACATCTAAATCGTTTTAGGTTATAAAGAAAATACGGCAATGTGCAAATCACAAAAAAAAATGATTATAAATAATACTTGACAGTCGGTTCCGGTGTATTGTCTTTAATGACGGTGAGTCTTCTGACAAAAATCGTTTTGAGAATCTTTTGATATCCTCGTATTTGCCAAAACTTTTTCAAATCCTTGGCATGGATCATGGCAAACGGTTTGTCCTCCACGGTTTCTGCCACGCCCACAAGGAGCTGTACTGCCACTTCAGTCAAAACGCCTAAAATTGGAAAGTAAGTTATAGCAGCAATCATGATTTGCAGATGGAACCATTTTTGTACCGTGTTCAAATTGATGCCAAAATGAAACCTGCAAATGTGAAATAAAGCGTAATTGAAATAGAATTACGACTATTTCAAAAATCAAAATAACCTTAAGTGCTCGAATTACACGGAGACGGGCTTCTTCTGTCATGTCTTCGAATTCCTTCTCGGTCGGCTCGTTCTTGATCGAGTTGTGGCAAACTGAAAAAAAAAATCACAATTTAGTTAATTTAAGGAGAAATTACGTAATTTTAAACAAGAAAACAATAGAAAATGTGCAATGTTTGTTAGTTGTACAGTTGCACTCCGTAGTGTGATCTTTTCCAGTGACTCGGACTGACAGAATGCTTGGAACCTCCACCACCGCAACAGGCTTAGCAATTTTCTAAAACTCATTAAAAATTGAATTCACAATTAAGGAGACTTTTCGTTAATAAGGAAGTTTTTCTAGGATAAGCTAACCTTGATGTAAGGATCAGTGATGGTGGTGTACATGTCAACGATTTTCCAATTAGCATCAGCGAGAAAGCGATCGTGCTTCAGCATTGCCACGGCCTTCACTTTGGTGTGATGAAGTTGCTTCACGGCATTGCGCATGTCTTGTAGTCTTCCCGATGAAATCTCCGTAAGACGGAGAATGCGCAGAAGTGTTTCCGTAGTAGTTCCATTGAGGCATAGCGTCAAAATCACGATTCCAGCAGTTTGGAACAAAAACTGAAAATCGTATTTGTCGATACCTAAACAGAATATCGTTTCCGGAAAATATTTTACCTTCGGCCCGATTGGTCCATACGAAGTACAAAGTTCACCATTGTAGACTTCCAGCGTCAAGCAAAGGCCAACGGCTCCACCTGGAAGGTCAAATTACGCAATTTCACGAAATTTCTCGATCTGCTGCTATGTGAAAGATCTTACGCAGTGCTCCCCACATCATGATCATCATCTTTGTAAATAAGAAATAAATTCAATAAGTTGAAAATTATTACAATAAAAATTAGTTAAAGGTGCGTTTAAGTATTTGTTACATTTTCCCACTTGAGACCATATCCAATTCGAGCAAGTACAGGGTAAAGTATTAGAAGCATCATAAAGCTAGTAATCAAATTTTTTTTTCAATTTTTTTTTTTACATAATTATGTGTTCGTAATAGGTAATTCGTATTTTCTTTCATTACCGAATCAAATTTAAGCCAATGTAGAGGAATCCTATTATACCAAATAAAATGCCATTATTTCAACACGTTTTAATGCTTAAAATTTTGCTACAGCAAATGTACCCAAATAGTATAAGTCCGTCCAATCCGCTGAGCTAAATGCTGTTTCCTAATTGTATTGAAGTAATGATTAGTTAATAATTTAAGGGTCATTTATCATTACAAAAGTGCGCAAGAAGCATTCCCTTTCTCTGCAATTTAATTTTCTTACGGCAATAATGATCCCAACAAAGACGAAAAGGACAGTATTTGCCAAGTAGCCAAGCATTTCCCAGAAATGATGGACGCTGGACTCTACTTCAGGACTAATGCAAGTCCGTTCAGAACTCATCGTTAGGCCAAGGCCTGAAAATTTTAATTATTAGTAAGTCAATTGTCAAAAATTATCAATTAAATTAAACTCACTAACGACGGCCATTACACCAGAGACACCGAGGATTCTCTCGCCTTGAAAAACTAATTTATTATCCATTTTTTAAAGCAATTTGTTTAGGAAAATTAATATACCAACGAAGTAGGTTAAGTATGCCGCTACGAGGGTAAGTGTTACTTCCACTATAGCGTCATTGAAGATCCGTGACATACAAAAGATTGTAATTTTTGCCATGACCCAGCCAAAAATCGGTCCACCAATTGCAATCTGAATAAACATCAGCGTAATGTTTCCGAGCACGGTCCCCACGCCCAGAACCTCGGTGTTGATATCACAGAGCATAATTTCTAAAAAGTATAAAAAAAAAATGTCTCCAAAAATTTTAAATAAAAAATATTCGTATTCATAATATCCGCCCAAATATTGCTTCAATTACTTTCAAAGACTTCATACAACAAAATGGCCACGCCATCATTGAGCAGTGATTCCCCTTCAATGTTGACACTCAGCATTTCAGAGGTACCTTAAAATGTCATTCATTTATTGAATAAATTATAATAAAATGATTTAACCTAGGCTAGGCTAAGCCCAAACTGCATAACACACAAAAAAAATTTTTTTTTTTTTTTTTTTTTTTTACCTAATTCACGAAGAATTGCAACCACAGCCACTGAAATACATAAATCAAAGCGATTTAGAAGAAGAAAGTCGGTGATTTCATAACTTTAGATTATGTTATTCGTCTTACCAGGATCCGTAGCACTAACTAAAATGTTTTGGAATAAATTAAAAAAGAAAGTATAAATAAAAAGTATGTATTTAAAAAAAAATCTAAGCAGTGACATACTGATTGAACCAAATAATCCAGCAGTTTTCAAATCCCAGTTGTAATCCTTAAGAAACAGCATTGAAATTCCGGCAGTTGCAAATGTAGAAATGATCATTCCTACAAATCTTTAATTTAGTTGTTATATAAATTGGTCGTGTTTCTAAACATATTTTCAACTACGGATATCCGCTTACCAGGAAATGCTGTGACTAGAATCTGTACAAAAATGGAAAGTTTACCATAGAAAATCAGCCCGTAAAATTTGATTTGAATTGTTACTCCTTAATTGTTATTTAATTCATTAACTACCTGTGTCAGACTTCTCATAAACGTATGAACAGGAATGGAGAAAGCAGATTCGAAGATGAGAATAGGGAGAAAGGTGAAAAGGATGACTTTGGGCGGGGATCTGGCAATGGCCGTGTACTCGTGCAGCTCTTGGCAGTAGTGTTTGGACAGGAAGCCAAAGCAGAGTCCAGAGATCATGAGGATGACCTAAGGTCAATTAATTGCTCATTAAGCCAATTAATTTAGAAGCAAGGAGCCAAGCAGTTCATACCGTATAGGGAAGCGGAAGTTCGTAGCTCTTGAGAATGGTCCGAATAATAGCTCCGTAGCCAATGATGACGAAGAGCATGAGAAAGTACTTGAGCGGCGCATGCTCATTGGTGTGCTTCCCAATCATGTCTCCGCCATTGCAATCCCGTTCTGACCAATTAAGTCCATTGACACTTTTTTATTTAAATTTGCATAAGTCTAAAAATTAAACTAACTTCCTGTTTTTCTAACTTCTTTTAGCTTGGAGCACCATACTTCCCCGTACGGAGCATCACTTTTGGAGATGCTATTTGCATGAAGCTCCTTTTCATGTTCGATTACTTTGCATGATTTGGGTTCTTGCTTCTGAGTACTAGCAGACGATTCCTGGAAGACGCAAGCTAGGAATGCTAGAAAGCATGCCAGCAGAATCCAGCATTGTCTAGGATCCATTCCTAAAAATAGTTCATAAACCTAATTATAAAAGGGTTCACGAATAATCACGATTCGTGATTTGAAACAAACAATG
>VYYI01001503.1:0-19154 GCA_021029175.1 Bilobella aurantiaca
AATGAAAAAGCAGAGTCAAAAACAAAAAGTCATAAAAGCAAACCGTTTCGTATAATACTTTACCCATTTCCATCCTAAAGGTTTAGAATGCTCCATGCAGCCTTGATGCACCAGGAGTGATGCTTTTGCAATATCTTTGATCACAATTTCAACGAAAGCTAAACAATGAATAAATTAAATCGGTGGTGACTTTAGAGGAAATAAAGAAATGTAACGAGTTCTCAATTAAGATATACTGTATTGTATTTATTTAATCACGACAATAGTTACAAGAACTAACAAGATGCCCCTAATTTACATTTAAGAGCAACTTGAAAACTATTCCATATTCTATACATCCTACGCCGATTACCGCCACAAAATAAAACAAAAAGTACGCCATAAATAAATAGGCAGCAAAAACAATAGTGAGTTTAAAATATTTAAAATTCATGTAGATCTAAATCCTAATCCACTGACGCTTGAAAATAACCGAAAATTGTGTTAAACGCATAAAAGGACTATTGTTTTTTGGAAAAAAGAAAAAAAAATGAATTAGGATTTCTCATCACTTCATCTTCCCTTCATCTCCCTTCTCTTTTATGAACTTCAGTCTCATCAGACAATAACAAGTAATAGGATCATTTCTCATCCCATGCATGCGCACACGCTTTCGCCTAAGTTTCTTAACTATTTACAGTCATTTAGGTTGATCTTTGGATTTCACTGTACTCTTTGCATAATAGCTAAGTCTTTGCCCCAAACTTACAGTAATTAAATGTAACCAATTAATGTCAAACGACGCTTAAAATATCCCCACTAGCCACTATCCAATTCTAAATAATTAAATCACAAGCAACTACAAACTAACAGGAAACGTTGGCATACTACATTTAAACTTATTAGTTAACTAGCAAGAGTCCAAGATTCCTTCCAATCAAACGTCGGTAACACTAAAAAAACTTAAGTACTTGACATAAATTAAAATTAAAGTAAATGTTATTTTTCTAAGGAACAAAAGAAGTTGAGAATAGGAAGCATTGATCACGAGAAAGGTTTTTTTTAGAATACTTCTTATTCTGATCGATTCCCCTGAAAATCTTCCGCTTTCTTTTGTGTTTACAAACTACCTTAGTACAGTTCCTAGTCGTATACATCTGACAATAAGGTTAATTTTTTATTATTATTACCACGGCCAATTAAAACTACCCCTACGTACCTATATGTCCATGTTCTTGGGATCTGCTCACTGTGTAGGAGGAAAATGTGTTCGTGTTCCATATTCGTTCGTGCACACTGACGCTAACTCAAAGTTTCAAAAACGTTTCAAAACCCTACTTCTACGACTACCAAAATAATTCATGGTTATATTTACAAGAATAGTTCATTTACAATGCATTTTCCATGCAAAGAGTGTTATTCAAAAAGTTCTCTACAGATCAAATTTAATATTTGCTTTGATTTTAAGTTTTAAAATGAACTATTTGCCGGGACCGACCAAATATGGCATTCTACTCAAAAATGTAGTATTTTTCTTATTTTTACAAACGGAACATGCTCGAAGAAAAGAGAAAGTTTTGCCTTGGACAGAGAACCCATGACGTACTATGTTGATTACAGTTACCTTCCTTTCCAGCAATGATAAAAAGAGAAAATAAGCTAGACATATTTTTAGGGCAGGCAGAGAAATGATCAGACATTGGTAAGAGCCGGATGAGGTGGTGGGGTCTGATTTGAAGGTGGTGGATTGATCTGTGTGACCGGGACCATCGATCCGGTGGGACTCTCACTCCTTGGGGAAACATTGTTGTTATTGTTGAGTGAGGCCGCCGAGGCTAAGAGTCCTGCACTCATTTTATCCACTTCCTGGCCCTTGACTGCTCCAGCTTCTGCTTCCAAAGGTCCAATAGTTCCTGACGCTCTCGGTAATGGACACTGAGATCCAATCAGAGCAGTTGGAGAGAGACTCCCGTCGGGGAGGGCCCTTGGCAAAGGGCTCAGTGGTCTTCGCAGGGGAGGATCCTCTTCTTTTATTTCTTTCAGTTCATCCAGCTTCCCGTTCGAATTCGATCCACTTCCCTCACTCTCAATGTCTCTATCGCACAAAGGGCTCAGTGGTCTTCGCAGGGGAGGATCCTCTTCTTTTATTTCTTTCAGTTCATCCAGCTTCCCGTTCGAATTCGATCCACTTCCCTCACTCTCCATGTCTCTATCGCCCAGCAGTTCACACTCATTTGGGCTATTTGAAAGGGTTCCATTTACAATCGGAGTATGTACTTGAAGCGATTCTTCTTGCCGACCTCCAGTCTCTTCACTTTCATTATCAGCATCTCCTTCCTCCTTCCCTCGCACATCCTTCTCTTCTTCATCTATCACGAGGACAGGGCTGTCACATTTCTCATCTCCAAACCCAGAATCTGGATTCACGGCCACAACCGTTTCGAGGAGGCTCCTTTCTGCACTCGGATTGAAATTAAATACCAGACTCATTCATTAACAGCTCTTTGGTCACATCTCGCGGAAAGTCCACTACAATGGAACCCTCACCAACACATTTTGTATCGACGTCATCTAATGGCTCTAAACTTTTCATTTCTTCCCCACACGCAATTGACGCAATATCAACGCTCAATTCAAAACTTCCACTCTCACATTTGTCTTTCTCTCCCGGAAGTTCTAACACTGGCTCAATTACTGGCAAATCTTCAGCTAATTTGCTGGTGGACTCCTCGGCAACACAATGATTCGATTCCGCAACGACACCATTTGAGCTGTATTTTCCAATAGCAGCGTCAGATTCATGACGCTGATGAGCCTTGGAAAACTCTTCTTTGGGCAACTCTACAAAAAGGCATTGTTTCTCAAAGTGTTCCTCCTGCCTGAGAGGATTGTGAGGGCCTTGACTTGTCTCAATCGGAGTGTGAAAGTCTGATTTGAAAGTAGGGGAATGTTGAGTTGCACTGTTGGCGGGAGGTGAGGGCACGGAAGCGGAAAATGTGACTTGGGGAGACTCGTCCCCTTTGACAGGTTTCGAATCCTCCACTTGGGTCTCCGCAGCGTTGGTAGTCTCCTTTGGGCATGGCACTGCTCTTGTCTGGGTCTTTTGGCTCTCGTGTCTCTCAATCCAGAGTTTCATATCAAGGTGAATGGATTGAGGTTCCTGGGGTTTCGGGTGACTGACAGTAGATTCCCCTTTGTCCATGACACTTTTCCAGGCCCTAGCATCACCATTGTTGGCTCCTGAATTATTGTTATTAACACTATTTTGTCGGGAGGATAAGAGAGAGGGATTCGGAATCTGCCTCACGGCTTGATTTTGCTGCTGAGTTGTCGCTGGCATGATCATCGCTGGAGATCCCGTTTCTTTTGAAGGCAGAAGAGATGGAATACCAAATGGTTTGAGGAGATTCGGTGGAGTCACCGCCAAGGTGGGAATTGACATTGTTACAGCGGTGGCTTCTGCAGAACTGAGAGCTGGTGGGGTACATGGAACAAGTCCGAGAGCCAAGCCCAAATCTCCAAGACGACTGTTCCTGCGGCATTCGTCTCGAGTTGTAATTTCGGTTCCCGCATCAATTTCTAAGGATAATTTCTGAACTGTTTCAGTCGTCAAGAACTTCATGATTGGCCCTGTGGATTCGAATCCTAGTAACTTGCTCACAGGTAGGCTCTGTTCTTTTGGCGGAGACGGTGATTTCTGGGGTTTTGGCAAGGAGGAACCTTCCCCTTTGACCTTAGTATTTTCATTTTGTGATGGTTTGGTGGATAGGGATTTATGGTTATGTTGTCTCTGTCCGAGCAAGCCGGCACTTGATGAGGTTACAATCGCCTTAGCATTGGGGTCAACTCCGCTTTTGCCATGCGTGTCCTTGAGGAAATTTGAAATCCCAAAGCTAAACGATCCACCTCCTCCACCAGTATTAGGCTTGCTTTTTTCAGGTGGGGAAGTCACTCTGGGTGGGCTTGAACCATTTGTTTTAGGCGACTTTGATCCCTTATTCTGAGTTTGCAAACTTTCATTGTCTAGTACGAGTTGATGGGTTGTGGTGGGGCTTTTGCTTCGAGATTTAGAATTAGAATTACTTAAGTTTGGTATTTTTAGGGTAGGAGCTGAAGAAGCAGAGGATCCACGAGAATTGTAGAATGGGGGACTTAAGGGACTCACGCTTGGAAGGCCCATCGAATGGCCAAAGGAGTTCATTCTTCCGTTCATTCCCGGAAACCCACCATACACATTCCCTTGGCTCAACATAGAAGTTTTGATTCCTAAAAACAAAGTGATTTAAAGGATGCAAAATTAATTTTGTAGTAACACTTCAAAAGAAATGATCATTTTGTTTCATAATCCTGATTCTACAATTTTATGAAAATAGCAAGAGTTTTTTTTTAGGAAAATTAAATTCTTTTATAATTATAAAAGTAAAAGAGAAATTATTTTTAAGTAAGGTAAGTTTTGTTGGCCCCACCATATACCAACACCAGTGCAATGTCATAATTACCTAAATAAGTAAACCAAACTGTCGACTTTCCTCGGAGATATACAAGCATTACCAAGTTAAAGAAAAATTATAATAAAAATAATTGGCATAATTTTGCATACGAATTATTTTTATGGTAGGATCTTTCTCAGTTTTCGTCGTGCAATAAAGAAAATATGGAACTAGTTAATGTCCTTTAAATTTAAAGCGGTTTAGTTAATTTTATCTAGCTAAATATCCATTAACGCTTTCAAAAATGATGACAAAATCGAAAGCAAGAAAAATGGTTCAAACCAGAAAAACGGATATAAATATCTCATTGATTCTTACCTTGGCCCGTAAGTCCTCCTGGGGGACTCAGCATCATGCTGCTGAGCTGATGATGATGTCCTAGCTGTTGTAGTAGACCGGGTAACATCAGGCTCGCTGCTGCTGCTGCCGAGCCAGGTGACATTGGCGGTGCCGAATTATGTGGACGAGCTAAGGAATTGCTGCTTTGGTTTGGGGAGTTGTATACCATTGCATTGGCAGCCGCCAGTAAGTTGCTCATGGCCGTTCCAGACTGTTGTTTTTGTTGCTGGCTCAATTTCCTTGCGGTGGCGGCCGCATTGGACAATGTCAAAAGGTCATGGTGATAGGTAGGCGGATGGGACATTGGAGGCGAAGAGCACGTATTTGGCGGCGACATGCTTTCCTTCGAAGAAGTGGACAATGAACGGTCAACTTTATGCTGCATGTTTCCCCTCTGATGCTTTTGTGTTAAATTCTCAACAATTGAGTCAATTGAAGGAGTTGATTGGTTCTTATTGTGCATTAATTTAGGAGATGACTGACTCTGACACGAGGTACCAATTGCCGGAACGTGAACTGGTATCGGAGAGGCAGGATGTAAGATTCCAGCGATTTCACTTCCTGGCGGTGTGAGACGGCTGGATCTCCCTGATAAGTCAAGGGGAAGCGATTCACCGCCTTCCAACTTCTTTTTCTCGACCGACGGGGCTGAATTCTGAGACTGTGGTTGTTCAACACGAGCCTTCTTGGATGCCAACCCACCCAAATTACATGGAATTGACAACGTAGATTCGAAAGATCTTTTATGCCCTTTCGTACTCTGACTTTGTATATTTGATCCAGTGTCACGTTGTTTTGTCGGGCCATGGGCCTCTCGCTCATGGGGAACGTGAACACCGCTACTGGAGAAAGCACTGCAACTGCTATTGACAATCGAAATTGGGAGAGACATTTTTCTGGACTGATTATAGTTTGAGGGAGAAGGGCCCCTTGAATTTTCGTAGACACTGTCAGCGCTGCATTTTCTGGGAGGTGTTCTTCCTGATGGCTGCTTTCCGTTCAGCGCTACTGCAGGTGAAGGAGAGCGCTGTTTCTCAGTTGGTTTGTGATGCACTGGCAATGGCAACAAACGCCCTCCAGTGGAACTATTTATTTTTCCATTGCTATTGTTATTGCTCTCTGGATTTATTTTCGTGCAGGAGAAACTCATTAGTCCTGAGTTAAACTTTCGCTGTTGTTCTTTATTTGCGTTATGGATTGCTTGGGGTAAAATGGAAACTCCAGGAATCTTTGGTATCCCAGCTACGTTTCCCTTAGGAACAAAGTTGGATGGCTCCTCAACCTTGCGTGGAGCTTGGGCAAGAGTCTTACCGTAAGAAGGAGGCGTCGGGGTGATACTAATATCAAGTCCCTTTAGCTTCTTTCCTTGAGAGTGCGTTTCGAAAATTCCTGAACTAGAATGGGCCTTACTTTTGGAAACTGTTGTCTGCATTACCGGGTTCGGTACAGTCGTTGGGCCCGACGTCGTGTCACAATAAATTTTTGTTATTTCCATGCTACCAGGTCCATTAAAAAGTTGTTTTGAAGCGGGAGCAGCGTGACTAGGAGGATTGGGCGAACATTTTTCTATAGTGATGACATTGTTGGTGGTCGTACTACTTGAATTCACAATAGGCAATGGCGCTTTTGCATTTGGCGGTGGCACTTCAGTGACTGTAATTTGGTGTAAAGACTTGTTCGTAATGGGATGCGTGAAAGTTTGAGAAGAGTTTGGTCGGGGGCATTGGGCCTTATGATTTCCAGTGTTTCGAGTGGAAAGACCCTTGGATCCTGGAGTAACTGGAATCAGCGTCACGGACTTGGGTACTTGGAGTTGAAGTGAGTCTGGGATTTTGATGTTTTGTTTTCCTATTACGGGTGGCTGTGATTGTTGAAATGTTGAATTTGATTTGGTGCTTGGGATAGGAATAGGAGTGAGCTCAATCCCGGAAGAGCGTGAACGGCCTTCCAGACCGCCAGAGCCAATGCTTGCAACTGAGGATGATCTTGACCTCGGTTGCCCTTGAATTGGTTGTTGATTCGAGCTCTGCAGCGTTTTCTCAACAGGATTTGTATTAGGCGATGTTGATGTACTGGAAACTTGGGTGGTACTACTTTTCTCGGAGGCAGAAACCACTGGCTCCTTGTCCCGATTTTTATGGTGATGGCGGTGACGGTGTTTTCCGGAAGGCTTGACGCTAATGGTTTGACTTTGACTCGGGTTTGGATGTGCATTATACTTGTAACGTTCTTTCTCTTTGCTCTTCTCTCGATCTTTTGATTTTGACTTGGACTTGCTCTTTCGCTTGTGTTTTTCTTTGTGGTGACGATGTCTGTGGCGGTGGGTCTTGCCCTCAGCCTTGATTGAAATTTTAAGTGGGGACGCAGGACTTTCAGGAGAAGATGAAGAAGTTGTCGGAGTCGTTAGAGAGCTGCTATTTTTAGCCGTGGGACTCAAGCTTTCGTAGCCACTTCCATGTGGAGAGTAGGCTGGTGAAGAGCACGAACCCGTGGAAACTTCTGCATCCTCTTCACGACTTGGAGTAACCTTCCCTCTCAACGCTGCATTCATGGAACTTGACCCCGTTTGCTCTTTCCCCTGAAACGGAGTAATGGCTGTTGTCTGACCTTTGGAATCCTTCCCATCGCTTGACATTTTTGTGGAACCACTACTCGGGGAGGAGGCTCCGCCAAGGCGGGGTTGCTTTGTAGAGGAGGAAGAGCTACCTGGTGAGTTGGAATGATTTTGGTGGGGCCCTGCCGATGGTGGGGCATCATCGGGAGGCGGCTCATCCAGGACAGAGGGCGCTGTTCTTTTGACAGCGGGTCTCTCTGAGAGACTTTTAGTGGGACGATCGAAGATTCGGTAGTGGAAGCACATGGGTTCGGCCTAGAAAAGTAAAAATAAGCAATATTGAAATGAAAAGTAGAGTGAAAGTTCCCTTTTGCCTGAGCGTATCATTACAAATGATGACGCGATCCATTCTCCTTTCTCCGCAGACTTCCCCTGCGCTACCACTCCAGCCCACGCTTTAAGCCGTTCTGGAAGAAAAGTCTCCCTAATGCTTTCACCCACATGCTGACATGATAAATGCTATCTGCCCTTCACTTATAAAAAGATTTCCCTTCCAAGCAGCAGAGACCAGAGGGGATGGACTATTAGAAATATCGGCATTTGCACTTAAGTAGTTTCATTACTTGACTCACCACCAGCAAAAGGAGACAAGAAGGGGGAATTTTGGAGGGGCAGTATCGCAGTTTTCCAGTATGTAGCACTGCCGATACTTAAAGATTCTCTGCCCATGACTTAAGTTCAAAATTTAATTTAAATAAAAAAGATCATACATGACCTTCGACTTCTGAAACGAATAAGTTGACAAATGGTTCGAAAATAAAGCAAAAACTTTGAAGTTGTATGAATCAGATAATTTCATTTTAGCAAGCAGTCCTAGGAAAAACTAAGAATCAATTAAACGTAATTAATTGAAATTGAAAATTGTTAAGAGAATGTCCGCTTGCCACATGATTTTAAAAGACTCTTGCATTCACATGAGCCCAGAAACTGTTCATGACGCGCATGGGGATTGGCTATTAATTTAAACTCTCCGAGGAAGCACGCAATGGGAATTAAAGAATAGAAGACAAAGGAGACTTGAAAATTGAGCTGAACTTTGTCTTTTCCTTCGTGTTTGGTTAAAATAATACAGAAAACAATAGCGGAACGGGAAATGCAAGTGAAGATGCATTCCAAATACATGCAGGTTGAGAAAAGTCAATTTCTTTGAATAGATTCCTCATCGATTCCATCCTTCATCCACACAAAATAATCCAAACTGCAACCAAACAACCCCTACTCATACCCTACACGCATCAAATCAAACAACCTTCTATACGTGGCGTGCAAATGATGAGCCCTTTGGATCAAGAAAGCAAATGAGCCCGTCATCACGTCTAATCTTCATAAAACAAAATGCAGAGAGACACTCTTCCCCAAATTACTCCCGGATTCCTTCAGTCCCCTACTAACTTCTCTTTTCGACTAAATGAACTCTTAAGAAAAAATTAATTTGTAAAATTAATAGTAGGTGCAAGTGGTCTTTAATCAAATGCAAAGACTCGAGTGTTCACAAAGGGTTTTTCATGGATTTAACTTCTTATAAAACGTGTCAGTGCAGTGTATAATAATAGATTTACTTCTCTATTCGGAGATTTCTGTGACTTGCATTACATTTTCATCCCAAAGGAATCGAATTGTCTTAAACAGTAATTTTTTAATTTAACTCAACATGAAATATCTTCAATTGAACAGCTTCCTTAATAAAATTGTGGAAACTTCGAAGCTCTGTATAGGAATGAGCAATGAGCGAAACTGTTGGTAGTATTCAAAACTAAACGAAATCCACTTTCATTATCATTACTTACTATTGTTTCGAACGTATCGATAATTAGAAATAAAAACAGTTTCTTTGGCATAACTGGCTGATGAGAATATGATTTGAATATATTCTGCAACCCAGAATTCACTTTTAAGCACTTGGTGAGCAAATCGTAGCTCATCATGACAAAAAATCTCTTTTTTTTTCTAATTTCAAACGACCGCATTCTCTAAATTTTTCTTTCTTTGCTTTGAAATTGTTGAAATGAGGATTAAAAAATCTTCTTGAAACTTTGTATGATTTGGCGATTTTGAAAAAAAAGTTACGGAAGGTTTTTGATTTTACTGTCAGAAAGGCCTCTCAACTTGTCTGTATAAAAGTCTGAGTCTCATTATTGTTTCTCCGTGATGCTCCTCTCCATTGAATGGAAGATGATATTCATCCAAAGAAGTAGGGCCCAGCAGGTGAAGCGGAATAGAACCTATTTCCATCTGCTCCCTGTCCACGATCCCTTATTCTCATCAACACTTACTACCAAAACGTCCACATCGCTCCCATTAAACTTAGAAGAGAAAGTAAAAGGAAAAAAAATATGAAACGAACCAAAATTCAAGATTCAATTTGTGCATTGAACTGCTCAATTGCGTAATGCCTCTCTTGAGTTCAATCACATCCAAGCAATGTTAAAGGTTGACTGGAGCAATTTTAAGAGAGTTCAATTTGGAGGCACAAGTTACAAATCCTTTGAATTTTAAGCCGGTTTAAAGTGATGTGTATGTTATGAGAGCATTGCTAATCCTTCCTAGGAAAGTAAACGGCTCAAAGCATACAAGGATGAGAATTAATGCGAATCTGGACTGGGAGAAGTGCTGGGCCTGCAGAAATCTCTTTGGATTCAGTTTGTCTTGGCTTGAAGCCTTTGCCTCTCCGTTTGAGCGAGGGAGATGGGAATCCAAGTTATAAAGTACGCGAGCCCACTATTCCCCTATGTTCTGCTTATGGAAGCTACACGGAAAGATTTATCGATCTTCGTCCCCTTCACCAACCTTCCAGACCCTCTCCTTCCTGCAACAATAGAATGGGAAAGGCTAGGAAGATCTATACGAATCTATAGCATCATCAGATCACCCGTCCTTTCCCACCCACTCTTACTCTCTAAACAAAAGTATCCTCAACACTAAACCACAAATTCCAACATTAACAGACTTCACACTAGCAGGCCCAGGGTTACAAACGAAGCTCAAGCGAAAAAAGTTCCCCGAAACTTTTAGACATCAGCTGCAATTCTTTTTGTTTAGATTTCACAATGTTGAACATGGAATTTAGAACGGTTGCAGCTTGATGTTTTTTTTAAAAGTAGAATCCCGTTTAAATATTTAAAATCATATAAAGAGATTTTCAGGAATTCTCAAAGCTTTTGAGGAGATTAGTTACTTTTCCTTACCTTTTTCCATTTGAAGATAAAAGAGAGATCCAGGAGCGTGAGTTCGTTTTCCAAATTGTTCTCAGAATTTCCATTGTAGAGTAAATCAACCTACAAATGCAAAGAAGACAATTAAATGCGATTTAGGCACCCGAATCAAAATAGAAGAGAAGTATTCCGTGTTATGAAAAAGTAGAGGGGAAGCCTCTGACACTGCCAGCATTACACGACGCGTCACTTTCAGAAATTGATGACGGGCTAAGAATTGGAATATTGATAAACAAACTACTCAGGATTAAAATTGCTATATAATATTAAAGCGACTCCTAAATCGAGATTCCTACAAATATTTTCACCGCTTCGAAACGAGTTGCTTTCATTTCAACACCCTTACAGAATCAAAATACGGAGGAAGATTACGAAAAAAGTAACAACGAAAAATTTACAAACATGCTCAGTCCATTTGAAATTATCTCAGTGGCTTACTTGCATCGCATTTTCGTCGTGTATTTCTCATATTACTTCGAATAAAGTTGAAATACAAATATGAATTTCAAAATCCTAACTAGAACTTTATTCGTGTAAAGTTTAAAAAAAAACACAGTAAGAACCTAGCAAAAACGAAATCGGAATTGGAAATACAAAACAATGCAAATGTCTAGCAACTCAATTGTGACGCTGCTAGCACAGGTGTATTTATCTATTTTTAAAAGGAATGATAGAGATTGTCGGAGGTCATGATTCTACGCTCTATTTCAATTTCTATAATTACTCACTTATATTATGATAAATTCGAAATTTACCAACCAACCAACCCTCGGATTTTTATAATTTTAAATATTTAGGTCGGAGAAAAGGGGAGAGATTAAAAAAAACTTCTTTTGCAGGTAGCAGCTAGTTTTCATCTGCCACAAACTGTCATTTGAAATTCATCCCTTCCCTTTCCATAAGATTCGCATTTCACCTTTATCAATTTCATCAATTTTGTTACAATTCAAAACCGTACGTCACCTTCATGTAACCCCGAATAATCTTGAAATGTCCTTCCACCTCATTGGATTCTACTTATCCCCCATTCCCAATAACCTTTTTTACAAACCTGAAAACAAGTGCTTGAAATTCAAATTCTGAAACAAAACTCCAGAGCTTGAGCTTAACAGTTAAATTGCTTAGCTGTCAACTAATGAATTTGTTAATGAGAAGAGTCGATTACATTACATTTTACGAAATACAAGAAACCGGAAATATATTTTGAGAAACTGGTTAGCGAATGATTACCACAGTATAAATATTCGCTGACGGTGAACTTGAATATTGAAATTTATAAATATGGTTCGATTGTCCAAAGCATTACACTAATATTTCAAAGAACCACTGTCAGTGTATTTTATGGTTGTCTCCCGCTCTCCTTCACTCCATTCTAATTTCTAAATTTACTCCAGTATTGATTAGTACGAAATAGTAAGCGTGAATTTCTAAATTTTCAGTCAAATGTTTCACCTGCTCTCTACTAGCAAGCCTCTTTATGAAAATACTTTTTGTTTTCAAATAAAACTGAAATCCTCCGAGGAGAAAATATCCTTGAAGGCCCCTTTTGCATGGTTTGAAGATCTTGAAAAGTCTTAATGATATAAGAGTTCCTTGAATGCAAGAAGTTGCTTACCCTGTAGTCGTCGGAGAGACCGTACTTCTGCCGTATGAATTTCTTGAGTATTCCAACCGAGACTGCCGCAGGACATTGGAGATACCTCCGGTCGTTGGCCTATATCAAGAGAAAGGAATCAAAAATCATCCTAACGTCAAATTTTAACTTTCCATGGAGTAATGTGGGCCTTCACATGGGCACGCAAGTTGAACCAATGTCATCGGTTTTGCACGCTCCCAATAATATTTTTCAATTAGTCCCCAATAAATTAGGTCTAAATGCCTCGAATGGTGACTTTAGTCACCATTTTAGTCAGACTGCAATTTATTTTCGTACATAAAACTTAATTGCATTGTATTTTTTATAATCTTTCAGACCAAAATTATATCTTGCACCTGAATCATACGGATCTATTATTCTGCTTTCACAGATGAAATAAATATAGCAAAACGTCAAGAAGACTAAACATAAAACGCTTGCCATTCGCAACTCGTCAGCGCGCATTATCGTTATCTATACGTAGACTGGCCTCTCCAATGTTTCCCAATGATGCAGTCACTTTTTATTTTCCCAGAAACACTTGGCTTTCATTCATGATTTCAAATAATGAACATTAGAGAAAATACTGAAAATATAATTAGGACTAACAAGGAGTTGTTTATATCTTACTTGCATTTGTAACTTAAAATACCCATCCTACTTTGTTAATGTATGCAAATGAAATGGAAATTTAAGTGCAAAATTAAAACTGTAAGATTAATGCATGGAAACTGTTGAGCAGAATAATTTGAGTCTGCAACCACTACTATTACTACACCGCATCACTCTTCATCTTCATCTCTCTAGGAGGTTCCTGAACTCCGTCTTTAGACTTTGCACTTCAAACTCACGCGGATCAAATTGCCAAGGAAAAAACGAACGTCATCTTCCGAATCTCTTCAGCTAATGCAAGATACATTACAACAAAAATTGAAGCAAATCTTTAGCTGATTGCAAAAGAAATAAAAAGTTTAATTTGTTCCTTAATTCTTGCAAAGCGTAAGAGGTGATCTACATAAAATTAAAACTAGAGACGAAGGTCAACGTACTTTCGAAAGTTGAAACAAAACTTTTTTTAAATCTTTAAAGAGGGACCGACATATCACGCCGGCCCGACCTCAACAAATGGCTTTTAGGCATTTACTGTCTCGCAACTAATAAAATGAATCTATCGTCGTTTTGCCAGAAAGAGAGACAGAGCAATTAAAACAATGTAGTAACGTTAACATAACGAGCTATGCAGAAGATAGATACCTATTCAAAATATGCACTAAAGCACAATGCTTTTTCGTTACCTTGTCCTCAGAATTGGAAGCAGTTCCAGTTGACGATGGAGATTTTCCAACGTCTGTCTTCGTCTTTTGAGACGACGCTTCTTCGTTTTTTGCATCTTCGCGCTCCCCTTCACAATCCTCACTAAAATATTAATTAACATATTAAAAATTATAATTATAACTCTAAATATCTAAAATTGCCAGAACCGCGTCTAGAATTATGTTACGTGCGACCGATACTACAACATGTACAAATAAGTTAAAATATGGAGCAAAAGATCCCCGTAATGTTCAATGAAATATTCAAAAAGACATCGCCAAAACACTACTACCTTTTGAAGTACTCAAGTGATAGAGTAACGTTGTCTTCGGGGGCTAGGAAACACAGCTCTTCAGCCTCTTTTAGGCCATCAACTCCGGAATCATCAGAAGGATCATCAGAACACTAATTTCAGCGCAAAGTCCTTACGTCTCTCAATTTCAGAGTTGACAAGACCAGGAACCAACTTGTATACCAGCTTTTGCAAATTCTCGTCACACCTATTGTAAATTAAGGTAATTAAATTAAAAAAAAGGTAAGCACCTGTTGGCTTTTCGGCACTATTTGTAGTCTTGTGACAGGGCTTAAGTTGGGCACAAGAACTCGAGCCAAGCAAGTGACAATATTCGAAAGATTGAAGTGCTAATCGTACAGTGCTCTTTTAAACCTCAAGAGCTGTCAACTCATTTACTCTAGTTTGTGCCCTTAGCCCTTCTCGAGCCCTACCCTTCTCGAGCCCTTGATTGTAAAAAAGAGATGATGAGAGGCACGTTCTGAAAAAGAACCTTAAGTTTGGCTAGATTCTAAAGGTATATAAGGGACCCTGTTAATAAAAGAAAAAAAAACATCAGTAAAAAACAGGTTTGGTTTTGAAATGTTGCGCAGCCTGAGAAGAAGTTGGTCTTGACGTTCCCAACCCCAATTTAGGAAGGACCAGGAAATGATCCCTTGGCAAAGAACCCAAGGGATTGGGACATGGTGGGGGAGAGTCCTTAATTGGACACTTCCCAAGAACGCACACAAACTTTCTACGACATAACCTCAATCTACTTCGTCTTAAATCCTATTACTCCTTGAGCTCATTCCATACTTTTATCTCGTTCGCATCTTCCCTTCCCCAAACTTTGTTCACACAGTGTGAGCACACATTTCTCAAAACCCAAAACTAAATTGAATAATGTGTATTCTAAAAAAAAAGCTATTCCACTCCAAACATTGCTAGATTTGTTTAGATATCCCCGTAAGACTTGTAGCTCTTTATTTTGCTCACCTGAGGCTGAGAAGTGGCTTTGCGATGTTGAGTTGGACTTCACAGATAGGACAGTAGCTGTTGGTTTCGAGGTACTTCAGAATACAGGATTTGCAAACTGCAAAAAGAAAAGATGTTTTTTTTATTCTAACAGAAAGAATAGAAAACAAACATGAACCATTTCGTTAAATTTTAATAAGTACTTAAGTGCTGCCTCCTGCGCATCGACCTAACTCTTTGATGACTTTTGACCTTGCAGGCCCTTGACATTATTTCTTTTCCAAAAGATCTGAGGCACGATAGAGTACCACCACCCATCGTTAATCTCATAATAGCTCTTTACAAAAGAATAAGAATGAAGTGAACTTCAAGCTCTTTTACAACGTCCCTAGATAGTATTCAATTTGCTATTCATTGCTCGTTCATCGTTCTAAACTTTTGCAATTTGTTTAAAAAAATACTCTTCTAAAGTATTTCCAAATCACGTTGTTAGAGCAAGAGAACAATTTTTGACTTGATAAGGGTCAATTTGAATGTTATTTTGATTTTGAGCTGAGACTGATGCAGAAGAATGTGCTTACAAGTGTGTTGACATTCAATGATGGCCGTGGCATCAATCAAGTATCCGATGCAGAGTTGACACATGAGGTACTCGTTGATCTCCGTCAGAGCCACCTTGGCCGGCACTCGCACCTTCCACCGCTCCTCTTTCTTCTCACCGCTCATTCTCATTTCAACACTTTCTCTATAATTCTCTTTTCAAAAAGTCAAGGAGCTCCTTCGTTGGTTGTAGCAGGACATTCTGTGCTACCTTGCGATCAATTCTTGCAATTCAAAATGAACCTACAAACAAAAACTTCGTCAAATACGCAATTCAAAACATTAGAATGGCATCATTTTCAAAAGCTAAGCTTTTGGGGACATTAAAGTGCCAATTAATAAAACCACCATCCCGTCTGCGTGAGATTTTTTGTCTGAAAACTCTGACCCTTTCAATTTCGCTTGGGATAGAAATTCTTACTGTCAGTCAATATCCTAAGCTGAATTGGAAGGACTTAATCCAAGGGAACAGAGCAAGCTATTGTAAAAGTTAGAATTTCGAGAAACCAATAGGGTTGGCAGTTTAGTTCATGAATAATGCAGCATCACTTTGAAAACTAAAGCCTTTTTACACAGGGTGTAGAAGTATACTTTTTCTATTCACAAGGGAATTTTCAAATCCAATAAAGCATTTTACTCAAGCCTGTGACGCTTTTCAAATTGGAAATACAATAAAACTTATTAGTAGTTTAGAAACAGTGCAGTGGACTGACATGACTTTAATGCTAATTTCTATATTCGATCAAAGTCTTTAACAGTTAGGCACTTCATGTTTAGTGAGTTTAATAATTGAACTCAATAGCATAAAGCCAACAATAAATAAAACTTTAAGCTCATTAGCTTAATTGATTATTAAGCATTAGAGGTAACTCGCTAGTTTTTTTTTTTTTCGAACAATACGATCTCCCGTTTTCTTGTTTTATTCAATGGGAATAGCATGAAGGGAAAGCCAAAGATCCAGGGAGGATACGTTCAAAGAACAATAGCAGACAGAGGAACAGCAATTACCTTCTGGAAACTATTGGGATAAAATCTTCACACTAGAACCCATTATTAAAGTTCGAATGCGCTCAATTGAAACTGATAAATTTTGCATCCATTCCCGTGCTTGGAAAAATTACGACAAATCCAAAAACGGGGTCGCTGCCAAGGGTCACTCATCTCGACCTTCCAAGGAAGGTTTAATTAGGTGATAAGGCGATTGACACGGTCCATAAGTCTTCCAGCACATGTTTCCAGATATAGACTATATGGATGCAACCGATCTCAAAGCATTGCCGAAATCAATTGATGAACTGGAATATCTCTCAGCCTAAATAAGAGCGATGTGAACCAAAAACAAGTCCCAACTTGATTCATTAATCAAGTTCATGGAATGGAATTGAGATTCTGAAGTAGGCTTAGTTGCTATTGGAGATTGTCCATAAGAGAAAGTAGAGATTGACTTCTAGGTCTTGCTAAGTTATAAATTTAAGTTGCAATTGAGGCGTAAGAATTTTCCAGAAATACACAAATTCTATAAAATTGCGGTCGGAAATGGACCAACCTCTGAAACAAATGCGCAGCAAATGGAACGCGGAAAAAGTGCAATTTTTTAAAAACAATTGTAGTTTTTATTCTGAGGCAATTAACCGTTAGAACGAGAAGTTAGAATTCGACAACTTTCGACTACATACAAAAAGATCTTGGTTTATGAATATTTAAAAAAAAAGCAAGTCAATTGTTTCATAAACACTGCGCCACTTTTATTACACCACTGGCGTGTGCCTGGACTAACAATAATTTACAATTCTTCCAGAGAAAAAGAGGTGGATGAGTTTACTTTCTGCGAGGGGAGAAAGGAGAGAAAGGAGGTTTCCTTTTCTAAATCCACTAATATACTCGTTTTAGTTTATCTTAGGGATAACTAAAAATTGAAGATCAAAATCTTTCACAAACACGAAGCAACGCTGTGGAAAAAATAACATCAACCCAAAATCCCTAAAGAATACCCTGAAATCAAGACAAGACAAAATTGGTCTAAAAAAATTATCTCATTCAGTATTTTTTTTAAAAACAAGGGCAGCTGAAACTCCTCAACAATCTCGGAAAGCTTAGTGAACGCGGCATCCAGAGTAAATTATTTTCAAACTTTAGTTACAAAAGCGAAATGCTTTGCATCTTCAGGGAATGCGGCGGTATCAGTTGTTTCGGGGATTCCTTATTTGAAGCTGAAGCTCAGCTGATTTAAATAAAACGATTACAATCAGATGATGCTTTAGGGAGGAACGCACCGACTAAGTAGGGAGAACGAAGGAAAATAAAATCTCTTTGAAATTAGAAAAATTTGCAATAAGAGCTCACCTTTGTCTAATGCAAAAGCGGACTGGAAGCGCACCCCTTAGGAATAAATGCCAATATGAGTTTCGGAAAATTTTATCCGTCGTCATTAAATCCGGGAAACTTGCACAGATCAGATCAGTTGCACTTCACTCGACAGAATAGCTTATTCAAATCAACACTGCATTGCAAATCTCGCTTGTATTTTCAGAAAAAATTTTGAAAGCAAACTACTCAAATTCATCTCACTCAACACCGCCTCTAGAAATTCATTCTCTGAGTTCGAAATTTTAAAAAAATAGCACTGATATTTGTGTATTCTTTATCGTAAAAGTGAAAGCGGGGTTTTAGATCTGAAAGGACCAGAAATTCCCGTAATTTCATTACAATTTGTATTTTGCCTTACGTGGTGCCGGTTCAAAACCTTTTCGAAAACTCCTTCGCTCCCTTAGTAATGCTTCTCATTTATAAACAAATCGAAGGGGGATGAAATTAGCAGTATGCAATTACAGGTGGAGGAGATCCAATCCAACTGATGACAACACACAACCTACCTCCTTTTTTAACCAGAAATAAATATGTACTACAATATTACACGTCGCTTACACATTACAAGTTTTGCAGTGATTTACTATTTCAGCGTGTCATTTTCAAACACTCATTTCACAAAATTCAAACTACAAAAAAAGTGTAAAGTATACTTTACACGGTTGTTAACAAAAGGACACTTTTATGAGTTGTTGAACGGTGCTGAAAGTCCAGGAGCAAGATTTCGCCCTAATTGCTTTTGAGAAACATTTTCCTTTGAAAGGGTTGTAGTTTTGAAAATAGGAATTTTTTTTTTCAAAAATTTTGAAAGCAGGGGTAGGAAGGGCATTTGCCACGTTCGCTTTGAAGGGTATCGTTTGTTGGGTTGTAAACCTGCCTTATGCAGAGGGGTTTTGCTGTGCCGAAGCCTCCAGTAGGACGGTCGATAAGTTTCAGCGTCAGGCTTCGAGGGAGGTTCTTCATTCCCTGGCTCAGAGAAAAACAAATCTAAAAGGAACACATTGGAATCCTCGTCTCCTGCCTCTGCTCCTCACTTAAATCCCACTTCCAGTCAATGATCTCCACTTTCAATTCAAGGTTTCAAAACCTCATTTCAAACTTCTATTTTACACAACAGACGCTATTCTCCTTTTTATCCTCTAGTCCTACCTCCAACATGTTACAGCATCATCTCCCCAAGAGAAGACGACTCACAGTGATGAGATGATTCATGTCAGAAAGGGTTGGTCGAAAATCTACGAAAGCTAAATAAATGCACATTCGAAATATCATTTACGGCTTAGAGAGAAGTCCTAAACAATAAAGGAAAAGCCCTCAGGCTATACCGACAACCGTAATTTGCTTTTTGAAGTGT
>VYYI01001504.1:0-19151 GCA_021029175.1 Bilobella aurantiaca
TAGCGTATTTAAATCAATTTGAGATTGTGACAGGAGTTTTTTATAATTAAGCTAATTGTTGCGTTAGAAATGTAGTGTACCATAGTGTTTTCTAGGCCCCAGCGATTAAGAGCCCCAGAGCAGTCGGTTTTTGAACGTTATTTGACATTTTTCGTTGAATTTGAATTAATATTACTTTCAAATGTAGAAAGAGTGTGAATCGAAAACAGAATTTTGATTTTTGTTAACAAAATCCCGCATTTTTGTTTCAATTTTTATCATATCCGGGTAGCATTTCTCAATTTTGACCAATAACTTGTTAACGTTATCCGAGGTTTTATGGTAACCGAGTTTACCTTATCCGGATGAATTACATTAAAACTCCCATAAGGCTGGCTGCGACCTTCCTAATTCGTTTATATTAGCCGAGGTGTGTTCTTATCCGAGGTTGTCTTAACCGAGGTACACTGTATTGTTTAGCGAATTTAACTCAATTGTAGTGTAATATCATTTCATATACTAAAAAAAATTACTTTTTATAACAATTATTCTGAAAACCCTCTCTCGTACAGGAGAATAAAGTAAAACTCAAACAATTTAGCTAAATTCAAAGTAACTTTGAAAATGCAAGTCGTGATCAGGGGCTTCCCTAATTTTCTGAATATTAAATAAAATCCAAAATCAAAAAAGAAAGAAAAAAAATCGGGTTTTCGCTAGTTATATAAATAGTAATGGGAGTTTGGAGTTAGTAGCTTTGAACAAAAGATCTTCGAAGGGTAATTAGTTATAGTTAAATTACTACTCTCGAGCCACGATTAGTTTAGAAAGGTACAGCTTTAGAAAAACGAAATTTAACACTAAGAGATGGATGGCTGGAAGCCTCTTACAGGTAGTAGAACAATGTTTTTTTTTGTAAGTGAGTAAGATATTGTTAACTTAGGCTCTAGGCAAGTATGAGAGCCTCGACTATTCAAAATATAATTCTGGAAATAGTCAAATGATCAAAAAATGTTTTAATTTTGTTTGATCAGTACAAACAAATGTTGGAGGAACAACGAGATGGATTTGCCAAACTACTGGAAGACTCAACGAAAGCGACCGAACTTGTGGGCTTGCTTGCCAAACGCGTCGATGATTCTGGAATAGATGGTTTGACCGGTGTCTTTGATACGCCTGAAGGTAGTGATAGTGATATTGAGCAAAAAGGGCAAGTTGCTATCAAGTTGGCCACAGTAACCTTATTTGAACTGAGACGCCTACAATCTATTGCCGATAAGGTAAGTATATTATTTATTTATTTAGTATTATACTTGAAGGCTAACTGTTTTAATAGAAATTAAATAGTACTGTTCACTAACTTTTAACTCAAATGTAAATGAAAGTTATACACTTTTCGAACTTAAATCCACACTTTACCAAGCTTTAGACGTTTCTACATCGACGGCCGCATATGGCAGGAAACAAATTCAGTGTTACTCTTCAAACCTTCAAAATGATTCAAAATTTATATATGTTACAAAGCTTATGCTGTTGTATTCTAACAACAATGTTCTAATTGATTTTGATTAGTTGGAAGCTTTAGGATACTACACAAATGCGAGTACTGTGACTCCAGACATGGAGGCTCAAGTGAACCTTATGGAAAGCGGTAAATTGGCCATGCTCAAACTGATGATTAAGGGCAAGGAGGTCCTGGGACCCACAAGTCTACTTTCGTATGCCCTCTACAAGAACAAGCGCGTTTCCTCCCAACTTCCGGAATTAGGGAAACAGGTATATATTCATTCAAAGTTTAATGCAAACCTCAACTTTGTTTCCTTTATTTGTTGAACTATTAATTGCGTCTAATTACCTAGTGTACTATACTAGACGTTCTTTATTTCCGTTTCTTTTACAGTGTACCTCGGTTAAGATAATTCTGGCGGGAAAGGCCCAATTGGATATCCTTATCCGAGGATTATCTTAGCCGAACCATAAACTAGTATACTCTGTATATACTTTGTATATAGTATAACCATATAGTACATAGTTATACTAGTATAACGAAGCTTTATCGCAAAAGAATCAATTACTTTTAAGCACACGGTTGTGAAGTAATTGGTAATTCTACTCTGCCTTAATTTATGAACTGTTTGATGATGGAAATCAACTCCCAAAGGTGTAAAGGCATCGTAAACTTTTTAAGATGCTCCCTGTGACTCAATTTCGGACAGCACAAAATGAATCAAATCGTAAATATCTCAGTGCTTGATTTGGTATAATTTCGATTATTTCACAAACATCCTCTTCATTCTCAGATTCAGCGTGATCCACGCTACACTCCAATAATTCTCTATTCATGTCGTCAGAAGTTAAATCACAAATGAGCAATTCTGCGTCAACATCAGCGTATTCATCAATGCCAAGATTCACTCTTGTTGACATTAAATGTCACCTGAGATTAGACAATGGCACCACGAGATTTAGAAAATTCAAGCACTTCTTCCTAAATTTCATCCTCCATTGCCATTTCCACCACTTCTAGCTCATCATGGACACAGTTATTTTGGAATGTTTAAATCAATTTCTGATTGAGACAGGACTGACTTTGTTTTTATAATCACGCTAATTGCTGCGTTAAATATGTCGTAGCATGTACGAATGTGTTTTATATGCACCTTCGCAGCGAATAAGTACGTTCTTTGACGTTTTTCGTTGAATTTGAATTAATATTAATTTCAAACATGTAAAGAGTATAAATAGAAAACAGAATTTTGATTTTTAAAAAAATCCCACATTTTGTTACGTTTTTTGTCTTATCCGAGTAGCATTTCTCAATTTTGGGCAATAATTTGTTAACGTTATCCAAGGTTTTATGGTAACAGAGTTTACCTTATCCGGATGAATTACAATAAAACTCCCATAAGGCTGGCTGGGACCTACCTAATTCGTTTATATTAGCCGAGGTGTGTTCTTAACCGAGGTACACTGTAATATATTATTGAGATGAAGTCTGAGATTAAGTTGAATCGTGTTCCGAATATAATTACTTATTATTATATATATCCCACTAACATTCCAAAGAGAGATCTGAACACAATAGAAAACAAATTGCAGCGCGACAGTGAAGCCTTATAGCCCTAGTATACAGTATGAGGAGCATGGTCCCTCATGCCCCTCACCCCAAGGCCGATGCACTGATCCACAAGGTCAGTGCATCCGCCTGCATCGCTTAACTAGGTTAAGCCTGCCAGTTGCATCTAGAGATTAGCCTAATAAAGACGTGCTTTGCCTATGAAGTGAGAGAGTTCACCTTTCTTACAACAGGCTATAGCCTTATAGTCAGTTCCTAACAGACTATTTACTACAATATTTCTGTATTTTCACATCTGGCAGACTGAAAACTGCGATTCCAAGATTAAGCAGAAGAGAATTTCGAAACAGTAACAAATGAATAACCAATTGATTTTACGTTTATTACCATTGTGGCATGAACTGTTGTAGGTACTTATTGTTAGACAAATATTTTAACAATTTTAACAAGTAAACATAGTTTCAATTAATAGGATGCGTTTTTAATATAGACGCATGAGTTTTTTTCTTTTGTAGATCAAGGAGCGTCATGATCAGGCGTATTCGCGAATGAAACAAGTTGGGAAAGCTTTAGAAGAAATGCAAAATATCGTGATCAAGATGGCACACCTTACTGAAAATTCTCAAAACTTCCACGAGGAATTGTAACCTTATATGCATGCAGTTATATTTGCCTCAACTCCCCTCTTAATACTTACCAGGATATCAGCGATAATTGTTACCTTAGAATATGTATGCTACAAAAATCTGTCCCTCCTATGTTATTCTAGAAGGTATACATCTTTAATTCAATAAATTTAATTTTGTTCAAGTATGAACCAAGATGTAAATTTTAATTTGCATTCATCACTATCTAGAAGAATTTTGCGAGTCAAAATTGCGCCAAATTCAAATCATAAAATTCCAGTTAGTCACTAGCCAAACAAGCCCACCTTAGGTCAGGAGGGTTATAACTTTAGTGCTGGGTTTTCTGTTAAGTGTTGAATTTCAAAATTTTTGCAGTTCTGAAATGTACTTTTGTTTTGAAGTGTATTGTTAGGGATTCTAATTTGGAAGTGCAAATGTAAAACAAAAAGTTATATACAAATTTGCAATATTCATGTGCAAAACATATTTTGTCGTTTACGAATTAGAAATGAGTAAATACATTTCATGCAGTGTGATGCTCGCGGAATGAAACAACAGTCTCTGTAATGGCAGCACTATATAAACACTACATTTGAATATTTGTCATTGCAGTGTGACTTACTTGGAATTGGAATGCGGTAAGCACATTACTATTTTCTTTAATAAAAATTACTTTCACAATAATTAAGTTCTGAAAATTTAAGCAACTCAAAGAAACGTCGGTTTGGCCTATTACCAACTCGGCTTTCAATTTTGGTAGATGAATTTTTTTTCAAATGGAAGATTTGAATTGAAACAAATTGTACAGTAGGATGTTACGAAAGCAACAACACCACACCAGACTAATTTTAACATTAGGTTTAGGGTTTGGGGAAAAATCCTTGTTTCCCTTACTCATTTCCGGTATTGCCATTTTCAAACATTAATATAAAAAATATACAGAGTATTTGTATTTACTATAACATTTAGAAACACAATTTATAAGATTACAAGATTACTAAATACTTACTAAAGAAATAGCTCATATGTGGTTTGCAAAGCTTACAAAAAATATAACACAAATTAAGTAAACGAAGCTTGAAGGACAAAGATTTTGATGTTTTTGTGTCCCATATGTACAAAACTCTGATTTTTAAACACAAGTTAGTTTAGGCCAATTTTCCATATTTGAGTAATTTACTTTCCGCATTCGCATCCTTCCAGAGTGCACTTGGCTTTTGTGACTTCAACAAAAACTTCCTTGTGGTATGCTTCCAAAATTCGGCGTTGGGCTGTGTCGGGCTGAAGATAACTTTTATTAAAATCATGTATATGGCAAATCTTATAGAAGCATTTTTTTTACAATGTGTGCTACTTACCTCTGATCTCATACGAAAAGATAATTTCTCAAGACGGGGAATGTGTTGCGCCTCAGTAGCGTTTGCCACCACAGTAAATACCCACGTTTGATCAGGAAACATTTCGAAAAAGACCGACTTCAATTCTGTAAAAAAATAGTTAATCAATTATTGCAAATTATAAGTGCTTTTCTAACCCGTTTATGTAAAATTTAACTCATTGCAAACGTCAAATTTTAAAACGTTCAAAAAGCTATTGGGAAAACATACTGAAAACTTTAGTAAAACATTAGCCTTGCATACCTTTCAAATTTTTGAATTTGTGCACTAGCTTTTTCAACTCATTTTCATTCATGTCCAATGCCTTGATAATTATTCCTTCCAAGTGAACCATTTTTGTTAGCACAACTCTTAGTTGGCTAGCGGATGATGGGAGTAAATGGATAATTTTCAAATTTGGGAAAATCTGATCCCATTTTTCAATAAAACTTTCCTGAGGCGTCCTGTCCAGCGTCAAGTACTCAACCGTTTCAAACACGCCGGCTTCTTTAAACAATCCGTGTCTTTCATAGTATTTCGTCAATTTGAGCGACTGCAATGACGGGAACTGAGCGGGTTGAAAAGGTTGAAAAATTGGCAATTCCTTTTGAAGTTTGCTAAATGAAAATGGCAAAACCGAAAACGTTTCCAGTTTTTGCATTTTTGGAAATTTGAACTTGTGAGTTGCTTCAACACTGCAATGTAATTTGAGTGTTTCCAAACAATGGCTCTGGGCTTCCATCAGTCGGCCAAGTTCTGTCAGGAACATCTCCTCATCTTTGTCTAAAACGATAAAACAGATGAAAAAATGAGCTGCTTCTATACAATCTGCGTTAGGGTAAAAACACTTTAATTTTTAAATACCCTTTTTTGATATTTTATTATTTTAAGTAAATCACAAACGTAATTACTAAAGTAATACTCGAACACCTAGTTTGACTTTTATTTCTTTGTGTACAATTCGTTGATTTGCTTGTCAATTGTACGTAGAAAATATATTTGAAACGTTACATTTTGCTAGTAATAAATTTAACTCACCTGAACAGCCACAGGAATTGTCAATGCGTAGTGAAAAATTCCTAAGTGAAATTCCAAGTTTGTTGAATGTTTCAAGAAATCGTGATGCTCCTACTTGAATGCGCCAATTAAAACTCATTATGAATTGCGTTTGAGCTGCTCTAGCTTGTATTTTTTCCTTCATGGATGCAAGGGCGGCTAAGAAAGCGTCAGTATTTGATTGTCCATTTCTGTCATGCAGGCCGTAGTTGAAGTAAAATTCTTCAAGGGCCGGGCAAGATTCAATCCAGCTTGACATTATTTCAGGCTTGATGCTAGAAGCAAGGGGGTCATCACCACCATGTGCAGTCAATGTCAACGTTTTTAGCTTTGGAAGTATAATAGGAAGTTTAGCTGGTAGACAATTGCCTTTTCGGTCTCCAGTTATGTGCAGTTGTTCCAACGAAGGAGCTTCGGATAGCAGCCTTGTTATTTTACGTTGGTTAACAACAGCTTCTGCAACGTCATCTGACATCGTTACAATTACGTACTTGATGGAAGATTTTCCATGTTCCAGCGAAAATTTCTTAATCCGCTTTTCTGACATGACATCGAGTGCTATATCGGCGCATCTTGGATCCTGAATGAAGAAATAGTTGCATGTAGAAATGTATTTACCGTATTTAATACATTCCAAAGATTGGATAACTTTAGCACTTTAGTTCATTATAACGTTCTTATATTAAACTAGTGATTGAAACTTTTTTTTGGGAAACATTTTGCCAAATATTACCTTGAAACACACTATTATTTATATAGTTCACAAGCCTGCCACCATTAAATGCGTATTTAAGCTTGTAATTATTCTTTTTAAAATAAATCCTACATAAATAAACAACTGAGAATAAATAAATTGATACATAAATTAACGTTAAAATGAACTGGCAATTCTTGTAAATTTGATGAAAAAAATTGTTAATTAATTTGTTTTTTTTTAAATTAAAAGTTTGTTTCACGTTTAAAATTATAAAGCAAAGTTAGTAGTGTAGTTAGTTACCATTATTTTGAGATGCGAGATTAAAAATTGAGATTCTGTCGGATTGAAGCAGACAAATTGATAGTTGTGTATCAAAAAATTGTACTAAGCAAAGTCAACATAAGACTTCAGTATATATGTACACAACCGCAAACGTTAAAAGGAGGAATTTTAATTTGGTGTTCCGAAAATACTTGGCTACAACACGTCCACTTTGAGAAATGCCTGAAGACAAAGAGACTCCTTTGTCCTTATAGAAGGGTACGTTAAGATGAATGCTTCTTTTGTAAATCCCAGTATCAAAATAACATAATTTTAAATAGCTTCAAATGCAAACTTATTTTTACTAGGACGGAGGGTCACTGGAATTTTTGAATAAGATCTTAATAGAATCAAATTATTACAAATAGAGTAATTCAAAAATTCAGCTAAAGCAGAACATTTTAAAATTGTACAGTTCTTACAGCACGATTAGTTTAGGAACTAAAACCTAAGAATCGGTATCGGTAAAAATATTCCTGAAAAATATGCTGTGACCTGATTATGTACGGAACTCGCTAATTTAAATGCCGTGACAATTTTATTTAATTATTTGTATTTCTATCTAATAATAATATAAAGGTATTGTTTGTCACAAATCAAATCAAATAATTTTCGTGAACGGAAATTTTGAATACACTATATTAAAGAACTTATCTTATCTAGCGCGTACTAGGAAAAGAGATCTTCGTTTCCTATTTTGTGAATCTGCTGTTGTTTGACGGGCTCGTTAGGCTAGTCTATTGTAAATTTAAACAATTTAAACAATAAAAACCGGATCCCCATCTCGAGTGCTATTGACGTATTAATCGAAGGGTCTTTGTGTCACCATCATAACTCCTATGACCCCTCAAATTACTTTCTCTCAATCAGAAAAGTTCACCATGTAGTTCTCATATTTGAAGTCACTTGTTTCCATTTTTCTTTATTGGAATCAGCATATTCTTTCTAAAATAATAAATTTAAAACATTTGACCCCAATTTTTATTTGAACTGGAATTAATAAGAAGAGGGTTAGGGTGTGCCTCAAGCCTTTGCATTTTACATGAAACTGTGCACCAAATATTTGTGTGTAATAAATAAAACCAGGTATGGCGTTATGTTAAGCTAGAATGTTAAATATGGCAAAAATTCGGCAACATGTGTAATAAACAGCAAATAAAAGCAAAACTAAAGTTTTCAATCTCATGTTTGTATAAATTAGTATGTTTCAATTTCATTAGGCTAGATACAAAGTTCATTTCAAATTCGTTCAAAAATAAAGTTGGTATTTTCTTTTCATTTTTACTGGAACTAACATTAAGACATCAATTGTGAGCATATTCTGATTGAATGAAGCATATATTTTCCTTCAAACTATTCAGATCGAAGTATTTTGGTTGGCTCTTGGTTGGAGCCTTCAAAATATATAAATTAGTTGAACAACATTAAAAATAATGTACAAAACAGAACTTATAAGCAAACTGAATGCAATTGATCCTGTACACTTATTAGAGAATTAGCTTATTATTAGTTTTTATTAGAATGACTTCCCAATCTTACCAAAAAATTAACGTTCCACATAATGTTTATAGTAGAATTATACATTACTAGCTAGAACCCGAAAACCCGTATTTCGGTTTGAAGCTCATCATTAGCTGCTGATGAAGGGATGTCCTACATAAAATAACTAAAAGATTGTACCCGGTTTCAACTTTTCCTACAAAATATTTTTAGAGTATATTGAATCCCCACTTGTGAATCGCGATGAGGAAGTCGGAAATTCTTGTGCAGCCGTGCGTAACGCCCAAACACAGGCAATTATAGTGGAGAATTATCAAATGTATTCCATTACACTACAATCAAATCTCTTTTCATTTAATTATCGTCGAACAGCTGCAGTTAAATTCGCTATTGCTATTACGTTTCAATAGAGAGAAATACACAATGATATTGTTTTTTGCTAGTTTAAATATTTGAAAACAATCAGTATCAACCAGGGATGGGCTTGATTTGGACTAATTTAAGGTTGCTGATTCCGAATCTTTAATTAGATTTCGGCGGTCTCGTCAAACAAAAAAGTTATGAATTTTTAATTTTAACGCAGCCAACAGATACTGCGGCGCTAATCCTTCGTACCTTTCATCTCATAATTTTTTACATATTCTTTCTTTAAACTTGTTTACATTTGTTTTTCATAAAAAATACTGTTTTTAATCACATTCGTTGTGCGATCATTTTGTAATACGTTTCGTGGCTCCAGCCGCAGGAGGCATGTAGGAGAATTTTTTTTCGGGCCCGAAAAATTGCTATTGTTATTACGGTTTTCAAAAATTCATTTTGTTTGACGAGACCGCCGAAATCTAATTACAGATTCAAAATCAGCAACCTTAAATTATTTTAAAACGAAGTGCAATTTTTCCAGCTATTTTTCAAAGCTCAAGCTAAACGTTTTTGTATCATATGGTGTCTCTTTAGTCAGAGATTACAGTATTTAGCTATATTTACACTAGATGTAATATTTATAATTGGGTATCCGTGACAATTATTGTACAACGAAAATTAAAACTACTTTAATTTCGAACTTAAAAAACACTCAATTAAAAGTTAAAACAACAGAGACCAAATTACTTGAACATGTTTAAAAAGAATACATTGATTACATGGAAGAAATAGAAATTAAAGGAAAAAAAAACTTTTTTTGTTATCATAACACCTACCTCTGTAGTATCATATATCGATTGAGCGGTTAGGCTTGCTGGACTGCTTTGAAGTGGTGCCAATTATATTTAGTTGTCGCCGGACCTAATTGAACTGTCAGATGCAATTGAAAGGTTGCATTAAGGTAGATGAATAGGTTGTTTAAAAAAATATGCTGGCTGGACGAAAAATAATTAAGGTTAATAAGATATTCGAAAATTGTTGTTACAAAATTATTGTAACTTCATTACTGAATTAGTGTATTACAACCAAACACGTTCAACAAGATGTGTAAAATTGTATAGGAAAAACCGTGAAGTTTAAGGTACTAATGTATTTTCAATATCTCATGTTCTTTGTAAAACGAATCTCCGTCCCAAAAAAAAATAATTGAAAACTCATTACTGGAAGCTTGAAGACGCTCTTATTTGGTTCTCCAGCATTCTTTAGCCATTCTTTTATAGAAATAATGAACAAAAATACGATAGCAGTTGGATTTGGGACTGTGGCGTGAGTATTTTGCCAAAAGTACATATAAAAAACTAATTCTAGTCAGATACAACTCCGTTTTTAAAAATTCTAAATCAGTTTCGGTTTCCGGTTTGGGTACTTATATTTAAGTGGATTGCGTGAAAATTTTTTAATGAGGCAAGAGAACATACACTTTAGGGGTGTTTTAGTAATTTCTAGAAAATCTTGTTTACCATTTGTTTTACAATGTGGAACTCTTGAGGTTCCTTACGACTAATGTGAGTAGTTTCCTGAACCTTAAGAATGAAAGTGACTATTAAAAGACGTAGTTTCAGGAAGAGATAGGGTTTAGCATAAATCACACAAGATGCCGTGTAAAAATTCCATGTGAACTTTAGAAAATCGATTTCAAAGAATCAAATTTTGAAATTTTGCCCTTTGAAAGTTACCACTATTTAAAACAATTCATTTTATTTATAAGTATATAATATGCAAAAGTTCAAGTTCTTAACTCTTGCGCAGGCCTGACAGTTTCCATGTTAGAGAATAACTTAAATACAAATCAATTGATTCGATTATTAGATTTTGTTTAAGAGCTTACTCGCTCGGTATTTGATAAACTAGAGAAATTTTAAAACAACCATTTGAAACAATCACAATTAGGGAGTTGGGACTGAGCTAATACTTGATCAAACGTGTCAAATACTTGAGCAGAACTTGAATATCAGATGTGATAAGTACTATGATTCTACAAGTGGAATAGAGTCGAGAGTTCCAAAATACGTTGAATTGTGTAAAGTACGACATCTTGAGCAAAGTCCCATTTTCCGTGCGCACAAACTACGTCAATGTGTTTGTAGCACGGGCTTGCTTTTGAAACTAAAACTTATCCAACGTAAACATATTACTCATATACTCTGCGTCATGGGAGCTATTAGTTATCACAAAGAAAGTTAGAATCCTTAATTAACCCGAATCAAAAAGTTAATCTTTGCCTTTGGCTTGTTTCATACACTTCTATTAATCTAATTTAGAAAAAAAAGTGTACTTACTTCAAAACAATGCCTTCCTTTCAGGGATTTTAATTATGTTATAGTAATATTTTGGTTTCGAAGCAATTATTATATAAACATCCACCTACCGATGAAATATTTGAAACAAAAAATTTAAAAAAATTTTCAAAATTTTAATTTAAAAATCAACCCTATGAACTGGCATCATTGTGTTTTGAGCTAAGGTAACTATCTGAGTTATGCTATTGTTTTCAACGCACACTTAATTTCCTTTAATATAGCGCACCCCTTCATAATGTGACAAGTTGAAAGCAGACTTAAATTGTCCTGAGTCTGACGCAGAAATGATCTTGACTTTAGCCAACTGAAGTGGTGTGTAATTGCACTTATTGTACTATTGTACTAGCGAGTGTAATTGACGTAATAATGACGCACTTGAGTGCTTAACAAGGCACGGGCTTTGTATCCATTTTAGTAAAGAAGTGCTAATAGAACTTGCACTGTCATTGTAATGCATGTCCTTTTTTCCCCAATATTTGAATTTGAGCCTTGTGCCCGAAATAGTCGAATATAGGATACATTGCGATTGTAAAAACTTGTCCATTCAGGAAACCAAGACTGCTTAATGGGCTTGATATTGAATTGTAGAATTCCATATCAATTCAAATATGTAAATTCCAGCACAGTTTCCATTTTATGTTACATTGAAACTGTTTATAGCTCTCCTCATCATTGATTGACGGTTGAGCGTTTTTCATCAACGGTTTAACCATTCCCAAGTTGTCAATTTTTTATAATTAGTGAGGCTATTTATGTCAAGCATAAAGATTCCAAGTTTTTGAAAGTTTGGGTACTCGTTCAAAAGTTATTGAGAATTTTTTCACGAAGGTGGTAGTCATCCACCATAGTAATTGCATAATTTAATAAGTTTTTACACGCGCCCGTCCAAAAATAAGCTCCGATAGTTGAACATTAAAGCAATAAGGAGTGGTCCGGAGATTACAACTAAAAACATCCCATGGTCTCCTTCATTTCGAATATCTCTAAATGACCCCCTAAATGTTTTGTTTTTTCCAAATGGTATAGAAACAAAAACAAATCCTCATGTTAATTGAACATTTAACAAATGCTTTAGAAAAATAACTCCTAGAAATGTTAATTCGAAATCACCAAAAACGTAGGTAACAACGGTTTAGTATTTCTAAATTTTTTCACTTTTACTACATGAAAAATCTAAGAAGTCGCACTACTTTGAGCTTATGTTATCTATATAGACACATTTTCTCACGTGATGAGAGTTGATCGTTTCCAAAACGGAGCGAAAATATTGTTTTCAATAACTACAAGCGTTCAAAAAAATAATTCGACAACGTTTTTGCTGCGTCGCCTAAATTAATAGCACCATTTTCAATTACAATATTAGGGTGACAACTTCTATGCTAATGAGTCCGTATCCCTCCATATCCCTACCCATTCCTGTACATCTTGACCAGCCGCTTTGCGAGAATGTCAAATAACGCTTCTTTAATTACAAAATTAAAAAAAATTCTAACCAATTAAATAAACATATAAATAAACCAATTTGAGCCTGGTCAAATTAATAAATAGAATCTCATACTAATACCAGCCACTTTAACCTTTAATAGCGCCGCACGATTTGGGCTGATAAATAATACTCTGACGCACTTTGTTGTTTTCAAAAAAATGGTTTCAGAGAATATAGCTTCAGCCACTCAAAATGTAACCGTCAGAAACCAGATTTAATATGTTTTAATTACACCTTTGTTTAAAATCCCTATCTCAGTCTGACGGTTGTAGTTTAAAACTTTAAACCTCACTTTCGTAAAAAAATTATCAGTTGAAGTGGTGTTTAATTACACATTGCTGAGTAGAAATGCGTATTTTAGTATCTAAAAAGTAGAGCTCTGTGCTAAATTTAGTGACGACTCTTGTTATCAGTACGTCATTTTACTACGATGTGTTTTTACCGGAACTCAGCTACCTCAATTTAGGAAGCAATTAATCATTTAGTTTTATAAATGTTGCCACAAATTAATAAAAAATACTTTCAATTACCATTCTGAGCTTATGGAAACCATTTTATTTTGCAAAATTCACTTTTTAGTTGATTGTTATTGTGACTTTTAATTATCATGAGTTATTTATTGATTATCTAAGTCTGCATAGTTTTGAAAATGCTTAATAGTAATATATTCTTAATGGAAAACAAACAAACTTTTCTGTTGTATTTTGTTGCAATACTTATGTGTACTATTAGGCCAATATATTTATGTAAGTTGTGAAGGGTAGTTTTTAAGCTGAAAATAGAAGTAATTTTTTAATTGAATATGACTTTTAGTATTTTTCCTCCAAGGGCTTAATTAATTCCTTAAATGCTGGGATAGGTTCTTGCATAGCTCTTTGCTCGTTCTAAAAATTCTTTTAAAAAGCATCAAAACCATCAAAAAAGTCTTTTTGATGCTACAATTTAGGGGTAAGACATTATATTTTCAAAAGAAAAATTGATTTGGTTACCTTAATGCATAACATGGTATCCCTTGACTTACTTTAGTCTATTTCAATCATGTGATAATAGCTAATTAAAACAAATAGAGCGAATAATATCTAAAAGAATAATATCTATAGTTAATTATTTTGCAAAGCACAAATTAAAACAAAGTCGAGTAAAAGCATTAACATTAAAACATACAAATTAAGTAAATAATTAAAATAAAGCTACTATTAACTAAATACAAGATTATATAGGGCAAGCGAGTGGGTTCTGGAGTCATTGATTTTCAACTGCAATTAAGTTTTGAAGGAAAAATTTTCCCAAAATTAATTTGCCTTGCTTATTTGTTTCGTTTTTTTGGTTCTAGGCATTATTAATTTATTCTCCCAATTATTATTTGAAATATTTTGAAATTTCGCTTTTTGATATTATTTTCTCCGGATATTATTTTAAAAATATTTTTATTGCATATTATTAACAGCTAGTTACCATAATTATTACAATAAAATTACTCGGTGTATTTCACGGCTTTCTTATTTGCAAAATTTAAAGGAGCTGAGTTTGGAACTAAACTGGAACTAAACTTGATAAGTTTGTTGCCGAGCGACAATAGCTTGCTTGATTCTTTTAAGCATTCTTCGTTTCTATAATTCTATAAAAAAAATAGAAATAAAATATATTGACTTGCCCATTTAGAATAAAATTTACAATTTACAGCTTTCTAAGGGTTGAAGTTAAATTGCAGCTATTAAGTTTTATTTAATTATAATTTTGCAGGAAAAAAGTACTGATTTTCAAAAGTTTAGTTGGAATCTGTTCAGAAATTAGGAAAATAAATGTACTCAAATAATTGCATTCGATGGGTTCAAATTTGTAATAAAATATGGTTTTATATACTCTTTTACTGTTTGAACATGATTCCAAACTTTTGCTTGCCCTTTAATTTTATTTAATCGCAATTTCTTATTTGTCTATAATATTATATTGTTTGCTTGCCTTTTTCTTGTCATTTACTTGTTTGAGTATTTTTTTTGTCAAAAAATAACAAACACATAAAATGAAATAAGCATTTAAATACAATTTACAATTTACAGATACCCGGTAAGTTAAAATACAATTTTTAAAGATTATACAAAATAGAATATGAAAAATTAACTGATTACAAAATTTGCTTCCGATGGCTTCAAGGTGACAATGTGATATCAGCAGTTTTGCGTATGTAAAATCACAGAATGCTTTTTGCTTTTTTTATTTTATCATGATTTACGTCATTGAGGTTGATTTTGGTTCTGGATAAATAGCTGGGACTGTTGCAGTTGATCTTCACTGTATTCAGGAGAACTGAAAAAGAACACAAACTAAAAAGTCTACTAAAAAAATGTTTGTAGCAGTATTTCAAACGCTATTTGCCGCATTGGTGCTTCTGTGCACTATTGCGTATTTGAAGTACAGAAAGACGTACTCATTTTGGTCATCTCGAGGAATCAAAGGGCCTACACCAATTCCATTTTTTGGCAACGCCCTTTCGTGTATCTTGAAGTCTTACCCGGAGATCGATGAAATAAATTTCAAGAAATATGGAAAAACGTATGGAACTTACGATGGAGTTTGCCCCGTCCTCATTACTTCTGATACTAATTTAATTCAAGACATTTGGATAAAAAACTTCTCTTCCTTTGGCGGCATGCTGGAAGTCGAGAGCCCAGACGCCTTGGACAGAAATGTTATAGTCAACGTACTTGGCAGCAAATGGAAGCGCGCCAGAAGCGTGCTTTCAGCAACATTCAGCACAGCCAAAATTAAAGATGCCTTGAGCGACATTTCTAAGCCTTTGGAGAAATTTTGCAACCATGTCGACAACATAGTTGTTAAAAATGAACCAATCGACGCACGGGAACTATTCGCATGCCTAACCATGGACCTTACAATAGGAGCCTTCTACTCCATGGAGACAGATTCCTATTCACCTGAGAATCCGTTTGTAGAAAATGCGAAAAAAATGCTAAGGCTTCCAGTACTTGATTTATTTTTGATGGAGAATTTGCCATATTGGGTCAGTAGTGCCCTTGGATTGGGATTTACTGCTGTAGAGCCTTCTTTATACTTGAGAAACGTTGTTTTGCAACTTATCGAAAAGCGAAAAGAAGGTGGGGGAGATAAAAAGGATATGCTGCAGCTGCTGATGGAATCGCAAGATGCTGAAGCCGTTGCCAAAAACAAGGGTTTGGAAGAAATTGAAGTCATGGCCAACGCCGCAACTCTGCTTGGGGGAGCCTTCGATACCATGACAAGTGCTGTGTCATTTGTCGCTTATCGCCTGGCGGAAAATACGAAGGCACAAGAAAAGGTATACGCAGAAGTTGTAGGTGTAGTTGGAAATGGACTAAACAGAAAAGTGGACTATGATGACACTAAGCTGATGCCATACCTTGAAGCTGCTCTAAATGAGGCGATGCGTATGAATAGCGTTATTTTTCGAGGATTGAGATTTGCATCAGAAGACACCGTTCTGCCAGGTACTAGCATTTCGCTTCCAAAGGGAACTAAAATACACGTTCCAACATATCTGCTGCATCATGATCCAGACTACTTTTCTGAGCCTCATTTATTCAAACCAGAACGATTTCTCCCTGAGTCTGGAGAAAAAATTGTAAATGGTAGTTTTATGCCTTTTGGTTTGGGCCCACGACAGTGCGTTGCTATGCGATTTGCAATGGCAAGCATGAAACAAAGCTTTTCAGAAATAATCAGACGCTATGAGTTTGTTCCTGCATATGAGACTACTCAATCCCTCAAGCTTCCGTGTGGAAACCTTTTAGCAAACGAGGTTTTGATTGAAGTTAAAATGAAGAGAAGATATTAATTTAGACGTTTAAGCATTTAGTACAGTACATTAAGTTGTTTAAAAATATATAAAATTCAAAAAACTAAATATCTAAAAACTGCAAATTTAACTAGTTTTGCTTCACAGGCAAATTAGCATCACTGAATTATGTATTTAATATTTAATATACAAATGGGGAACATAATGTGATAAAATATTAACAAAATGATAGTTTATTTAATATTACCTCGAATTGACTACTTTCAGTTATAATTTAAAAATAAATATATTAAATAATTCTACTATTATAAACTGCTACAATTTGCTTGAGCCATTGGTCAGTATAGTATTACTGAATAGCTAATCATCCTGTCCTAAGACGGGAGGTGCCCGTCTGTCCCTGTGAGGTGTCCTGGCCCAAATTCGTATTTGTCTTCTGGATAACTCATAGTTGAATCAAAAATTGAAAAATTCATTTTTCAAATAAAATTAATGGCAGCTTTTTCTAATTGTGACTCACTGACTAATTGAATTTAAAATTTGTAACATAAAAATAGAGATTGAGATGATACTTAACAATTCGAAAAGTTTATTACTTAAAAAAAGTTAAAAACAAGATGAAAGGACTAAACTTCAAACCCGTGATGTTCGAATTTATAGGAACAAACACAAAAATTAAAAAGACTTTTGTAGTGAACGATAGGAAAAAACTTGATGAAGTAGATGACTGACGATATACCAACCACCACTGCACTGTATATATAACAATTTTGCAACTGTAGTTCAACTATTTAATGTCCAGCAATAAAGTTGGGCACGGAAAATGAAATGCTGTTTACTGTCTTGAATTAGATTAAAGTTTTTAAATGGGTGTAAAATTTGCTACAGCCTTAGCTAAACTACTTCAACAAAATATGGCTCCGACATAAAAATTATTTTCTGACGTTTAAAACCCATCAGGCGTGACAGTATGAAGGTATTTGATTAGTTGCGTTTTCATTATTATTAATTTTGCAAATGCCTTCAAAAAGTTTCTAAAATAAATTTTGCTAAATTTGTAATGCCCAGCTTTTATGGCAACTTAGTTTACTGTATCCGGAAAAATTACATAAAAACTCCCTTAAGGCTGGCCTAATTCGTTTATGTTAGCCGAGGTGTGTCCATAACCGAGGTTGTCTTAAACGAGGTACACTGTATATAGTAAAGATAAAAGTACACATAAAACTTAAGTAAATACAGTAATTAAATGTTGACAATTATATATTCAAAATTAATAGTTATAGATGAATTATGAAAATAGGTTTTGAAAAAAGAAACACATTTAATTCTTACAACTTTTTATTGAACCAATTTGAATTACCTGTCAAGACATATATTATTTTAACTTTCGGATCTCAAGGGCTGCGTCCCAGGGGAGCCCTTCAACTAATATAAATAAATAAATCAATTAAAAAAAAATGGGGACACCGTTTTTGCATTTTTGCCACAATATTTTTTTTTGTAGGAGGACGCTGATTCTCAAAATCTTGGACTTCAAATTATGAAGTTATGCTTGAAATACAATATGTAATAGTGATCAAGACATTTAACTTTTTCCCTAATTTGCCAAAAACTAAAAAATGCATGTGTTTCTACAATTATGAGAAGGGCTGAATAAATTTGCTTAGAGGTTTTTCTTCGTCTACAGACTTCCAAACAGATAAAATTTTAAAATCCTAAATTTTCTCTCTATTTTACCCATAGCCAGGCGCAGAGTAAAGCATACAATGTCTCAACCAGATAAAGCCCGTTTTCCAACATGATTATGCCAGATTTTAATACAATACCAACCTACTCATTACGAATAGCGTTATTATAATTACGAAGCCGTGAAAGTTCACATTCTGTTATGCACATTTTCTTGTCTTTAAAGTTGCAATTTTAAGGGCCTTCTAGGGGTGTTTTATTTTTACCTTGATTTGTTATATACAAACTTATCAAGTACAAAAACGTTTGTAAACCTAAACGAACGAAATTTTTCAAGATAATCGCTTTGCTTGGAGTAATTCTTTATTTTAGAATTCATACCTGAACATTTGTGAATCATTACCATGCGTTTAACTAACAACTCAAATGGTTAAAAGCATTTATGAATTTTTTTAAAATAGTTTTGTCATTTTGTGTTACAATTTGTTACTTAATTATATTAAATTTAAAGTGATTGTGAGTTAAACAAATTAAACTGCAAAAAGAATGTGTTATAAATATAATATATACATGTTATCCGATAAATTTTAAACCGGTAAAATAGTCTAGGGCTAACAGATTGTAGAAATTTTAGCAAACTAATTTTGTGTTAGTCAGTGTTCGATATTGAAGTACCAATTTTGCCCTAACCACTATGCAGTGACTTGATTTAAAAACCTAAATTTAAAATTAAAGTTAAGATCAGAATTATTTAACCATTAGCACATTGCTTATTGTGTAGTTAATAATTGCATGATTTGACATCGCTAGTACTCCTCGGTCCACGTAATATTGAGGCCCA
>VYYI01001505.1:0-19149 GCA_021029175.1 Bilobella aurantiaca
TGTGTGTGTGTGTGTGTGTGTGTGTGTGTGTGTGTGTGTGTGTGTGTGTGTGTGTGTGTGTGTGTGTGTGTGTGTGTGTGTGTGTGTGAGTGTGTGTGTGAAGCTGCTCTGTGTGACCTCTCCTTGAGTGCATGATGTCATTCTTGGAGGACAGGGTGAGAGCAAGTTATGCTGGATAGTAATTATCATGTACATTCCTGTACGAGTGCTAATGGGAGGTGTGTGTATGTGTGTGTATGTGTGTGTGTGTGAGTGAGTGTTTGTGTGTTCGTATGTGTCTATGAGATTAATTTGTAGAGCCGGATGTAGGGGTTTTAATCTAGTAAATCCACAAATCCAGTCCCCAAGCCTGAGATAAGGAGGAGGAGTGCAGTGGGGAATTTGTAGTCTAATGACTTGGGTCAGGGGTGGAAAGCGCTTTCCCCTCCTTTTTACGCCTGATTTGAGACTTGATTTTTATGGCCCATGATTTATGGGCACTTGATGGGGAGAAGGAACAAGTGAAATCGGGATTTTTTGCTCGTCCCTGTCAAGGCTCTGCTCATCATTCAGCTCATAATGGGATGGGGTTCCATGGCAGAGTAGAATGACGGGAGTGAACGGAAGCTCATTACATGAGGGTGATCTGGGGATCGTTCCTATTAAATTTGTACCAGTGTCGTGTGTTAGTATATAACTGTGTGTGTATGTGTGTGTGTGTGCGCGCATGTGTGTGTTTGTGCCTTTATAGTTTCTTCTTCCCTTGGACCGTGCGCATGCAAGGTTTTGGGAATAAATTGAACGATGCGAGCAGAGGATGATGAGGTGGACTAGCATGTCGCATAAATGAGGAGTCGTGGGGAGGGTGGGCATGTAATTTGTAATAATGAATGACTCGACGAAGTAAACAGAGATAAGTAAGCGGGCCGTTTAGGACTGACGTGAGTTGGAAGATGAGAGTAGTAATTTGTGTGCGATGCAAATTTAACTCATTCTCACAGATGAGGAGTTTACACAGGGGGGGGGGGAGCGAGTTTTGGGCCCGCACTGTGATGCAGTCAGCCCCGTTGTCCATTTATTGGTACAGGGCCATATGCACGGAGCTCTAACCTTGATCTATCTTTGGCAGTTTCTTTCAAGTGGGTAATCCTGGACGGGCTGTATATACAACAGCTATCTCTCCACTCCTCATGCCTTCTGTTGTGCAGTGTGCGGAGATTATGAGTTGCGGAGATAGAGTGTGCGTATGTGCATGAATTATAAGGCCTGGGTGTACCTCATTGATCCCTGTGTGTGCATGCGTGTGTACGCTAGGTGACGTGCTATGGCCGAGCCCTGCCGTGGAGCTCGCACGTAAGTGTGCGTATGGAGCATATGGTCATAATAATGAAGTGGTAATATTTTAACTGGCAAAGATTATACTTTATCTCTCAGGCTAACTTCCATCCCGTAGTTAGTTGTGTAGCAGGAGGATGGGACACAGATCTGCTCCGTTCCGTCCTCCACCATGCCATTTACTCCACATGTATTACAAGTTTCTGTTTAAAAAATTGGACGGCTTGAGTCTTCCTCCAACTATAAGTAATAGGCTCTGCCCTCCTGTTCCAGTGTGTGTATGTGAGACCCTGTGTATATACTTGTAGTTATGTGAATGTTATTTTTTAGGGTAGAGCATATACACACACGTGCACTGCCGCTGTGGTGGCGCATGGGTGAGCCTATGGTGCAAGTTGCAAGGTAATAATATGACGTTGGGTCTTCTGTCGTTGTATTCTAATGTGGAACGGTCTATGTATATGTTGCCATTGAGAACAGTTGGCTTCTGTTCAGTTGAATCGGCAAGCTTACTCACTCAGTGTTTGCACTACATGTACACGGAGGCTCCGGTGTGCGTATGTGTGTACGAGTGTTTGTGTGTGTGTGTGTGTGTGTGTCATGCGGTGAAGAGCGGCGGGGCAAAGTGACTTGATTGCAAGTTTGAGCGGCGGCAGTAGCTGAAGTGTAACCATACTACTACTTACTAGGGCTTCGCCCACACGTCATTCCATGTGCCCATATGTGTGGGTGCAAGTGTGTGTAAACTATTGAAGCAGTAATCCATGTTCTGCACACAATCTGCTCCGCATGGCCTAGACCGCGCGCAGAAAGAAACATCGGTCGGAGTTTTGTGAAAGAATCGCCGTATAAGACGTTTGTTGGCTTCGTTCGTGCGGTAGAGGGGAAAGAAGTTTAACAAGCGCACTAATTATCATTATTATTATTATTATTATTGCCATCGCTCCCACACACACTCACACACACACGAACACAATGGGAAGGCGCATACCATCCACCTGATCCTTCCATGATACTGACCACCAGAACAAAAACGGCTAGCACTATCAGAACAACACACTGATGAAATCAGAATTATTTACAGAATTTCATCACTCCTCCACCGCCTTAGAATTCGCATTAGCAGATTCCGATAAGCCATCAAATTCCCCCAGCTCCCCATTACCACAGCAATATGACCCTCCCCCAGCCAGACACTCTGATAGTGAGGCCAATGACAGGCCAACCAGATCCAGTAGGAGGAGGAAGAGGGTTGGGATAATTTATGTCATTCCCTTATTCATATTTTTATCCGGCTCCTGATAAATGCAAAAACCAATCTCTTCACCCTCGGCTATCCACAAATTGCTCCCATGTGCCCAGACTGGCCCATTACTCCATTCCCATCTAACTAAATCAATTGGTGGCTCTCCGGCTCTCACGTGTCTACTGTACTCATACACACACACACACACGCACGCACAAATACATAAACTAGCCTTGGTCCTGAGTGCTATTTCCATGTGGGAAAATCTATAGGAGCCAAAGTTTCATCGCAAACGCAGACAGTTACTGGAGACGGAATGGATGCAATCTCAGCTCCCCCTAAGTGTATGGGGGAGGTTTGATGTGGTGACATAAATCAACTCCAAATTCCACATCTGTCCATCCCCAACCCTCTTCTAGCCCACAACACTTTATGATAATGACAATAAGAACCCGGGAGGCCCCCAACTCCACTTAGAAACCCATGTTCCGCTTAAGGGCTATGACCGTACATGGGGACGCAGCAGAATGACAATGCTACCAGATTCCCGCGCGAACATTCCAAATTCCCTACAATTTCACCACTTCAACAACATGTATTAAGTAATGAAGTTGAACTCGAAGCCTTTTGCACACTCTGGTGGAACTTCTCCCACTTCAAAGTCGCTCCTCCGTCAGTCAATCAGTCGGTCGGTCACTCAGCCGTTGAGGACATGCTCTGACCTGATGCATTCCCTTTTAACATGAGTTCCACGGCTGACTGGTAAGTTTTTCCCCAGCGGGACAGTTCTGCCCAAAACGGCACTCATCCACACTTTTACGCACCGATCCCAAGTGCATCTTTCCACCCATAATTCACGCCATGAACCTCCCGCGGAATTCCATGAGCCCACAACTTGAAATCCTATACTTCACCCATTGGCCAGCACTCTTATTATTAAGAATAACTTGTCCACATTGTTATTCACTCCCACTACCATTCGCCCCCATGGAGCGCCGGCTGCACGGAGCATTCCCCATACTGTCGTTACTACGGACAAATTCGGACAGGGAAGACAAAAAATAGTGGGAAAATTCCAAACTAAATAGCTTAGCCATGCGGTGGCTCAGTTGGAATTTCTAACTGCTCCCCCCAACCCCATGCTGTCGTTACTACGGACAAATTCGGACAGGGAAGACAAAAAATAGTGGGAAAATTCCAAACTAAATAGCTTAGCCATGCGGTGGCTCAGTTGGAATTTCTAACTGCTCCCCCCAACTCGCCTCCCTCACATGGCTTACTACACATCCTGGGATACCCTGTACATGAGGCTTCAAATGCACATCCCCTTTAGCTCCACTTCCCTCGCAATTTGTTGCACACAGGAAGGACTATTTACCTCCATACCAGAGGGACATCTGCCGTGGCGGGAAGCCTGCTCCACACGGAAGATGCAGCAGCATAGCAGGAGGGGCAGGAATGAAAATAATCACTCACAACGTCTTGTCCCTTCTGCCGCCCATCCTCCTCAGCCTATCCAGTGTCTCATACTATTTACCTCAAGCCAGAATACTTGTTCACATATGTACATACTTTTCATCTCCACCAGAATCCCAGCATGAATGAGGGGATGGGAATGAGGGACTTCCGTTTGAATGCAGCAGGCCATGTGCCACGCTGCAGGCAGGCCAGCCAGCCAGCCAGCCAGCCAGTAGGAGCAAGCAGGATATGAGCACTGGTGTATACTGCCAGGCACAAAGTGCAGTTCGGAATGGGAAAATACAAGTTTTTTCCCTCTCATCCCAGCCCCCCATCTCAATGACAGTATCAATGCGACAGAGCCGCAGCCCACACGCCCGCACACAAGACAACAACAGAGTCAAATCAACCATCCCTTCCCTGCCAAATCCTCCAAGAAGGCCAACGAGAACATGTGAGCTGGTAAAATCCTTCGAATATACAGCTCACCGTGCCGGTCCCAAGTTCATCGGAGCTGACAAGGAACTGTACACGGACTTTTCTCAGGATGTGATACCATTAGCCCACCGCCCTCCTCTACTCATCATCATCATCATCATCATCATCTTCACCATGCCTATTGATAGATCAGATGCTCCTCCAGCTTACTCACACACATTCATACATATATTTATACATATATACTTTCCAAACAAACTCGCACACGGCAAAAACGAACGGAAGGGAGGAAGTGGGAGGAGACGGGGGAGAAAGAGAGCGAGAGATTAACATCACTACGGCATCCCGATGATCCTATGCCAATTTTTTCCCCGCCCGCTACCCCCGCCTCATCATCGTCATCTATCGGTCCTACATGCACGAACCATCCCATCCCGTCGAGCGCGCCATAGTGAGAAACCCGGGAAAGAGAGACGGGAGCCGCGCCTACGGAGGGCAACGACGACTCAATGTACGGATGCACACACCACCTGGATAGTGGGGAAACAACTCGCTTTCCCACTCCCGTAGCTCCACTTTCCCACTGTCACGGTCAGAGCGCCGCACTGTGGAGCCCGCCTAAAAAAGTGGAGGAAAACCTCTGCTGATTAAAATTCCTCGCTCGTCGGAATAAGACGGCCAGCTGGCTGTCTTGTCGTAAAAGGCCTCCTTCAAAGGAACTTGGTAGTAACCAAGTCCCACCTCTCCTATTCGGAGTATATACATCTGCATAAATATATAGCGATCATATCATGAATGAGGATTATTTAGTGGAGAATCATCTCCATTCCCTTGATCCTGTCAAACCGTCACCCGGTGCTAAAGACATCAAGAATCATCCCTCTTCGTTCCTCCTCTTTTCTACTCGCATGCATAGTTTATAGATGCCTAAAATAGAAGTACACTCTGACTCTGTCACACACTAACTAACTAGCGGAGTTACCCCGTGCGCTCGCACACGGTTAAACAAGTTAATCCCACGTCCGGATCTCAGACATCCCGCCACTCCACATCTCAAGTCATGACAGCGTCATAATACGGAGTGTAGGCCGAACCATAACAACAACAAGTGATCTTATTATGGCATGGGATCAAGGAAAATCTCTTCGGCGCAAATTCCTCCAGTTGACACCCAATTAGATGGAAGCAGTCATTTGGGCGGGAGGATTTTTCACATACGGCCAACATGATACAAGCGCCCGGTGCATCACACCATCACACCCGCCCCCGGAATTACGACTCATAAAGAGTAAGCGATCGGCAATAATGAGGCCATTTTAGAGGCGAGCAAAGTTTCCACTCCTCAATTAATTCCAGGTTGCAGCGGAGGAACATGGGAACAATCATGGAGTGTCCGGCTGGAAAAGTCACTGGAGAGACGCTCATGTGAGATCTTGTTTGTGGGGCGGGGGAATGATCACATTAGGATGCCAAATCCGCTTCCACACGCCGCAATCAAATCGTAATTGACATCCTCTCATTGAGCCGACCCCCTCCCAAGGCTCTCATCCTCATGATGGGTGAAGTAGACGTCCTAACAAGCACCCTCAACTCAAGCTCCGGGCCATCGTATTTTACCACACTATACTCCACACGCGCACACAGGCACAGACACACACACACACACACACACACACACACACACACACACAAGCACACACACGTACACATTAGGAAGCCGTTATGGTTTAGAGTAATTATGACAGCTCTTGTGACAAATGATGATTCAATGGTAGCTTCAAATACGATTGACGTTCAAATTGACCTTCTATTAACTCCTCTGCCAACAACAGCCGCAGGAATCCATACAGGGCGGCGGCTCCGTCCTCCGCCACATAAAAAAGGGCAGGGGAAAAAAACAGAAAACATGTTCAAAATTTCCAAAATCCCTTCGACACTAACTGCCGTGCACACGCGGGTAAATATAGAGTGGTGCGGAGGCACATTCCGCCATATCCTTTCATCAGCCATCCCATAAACTTAATTTTCCATCTAATTTCCTCCTCGTAAAAAGCTTGGATTCATCTGATGGATATCTCACCACGACGCCGTGCCGTGTCTCCATCTCCACATGGCTCAACGCAGAGTCCCACTTGCCCCAGCTGCCTCTCCCTAGTGCACTACTATTATAGTTGTAGGAGAGACGCCGGTCGTAAATTTGATCTAATGGGATTTATAACACGGAATTCCACCCTGGAATCATTATTGGGGAACAAAGACAATCTCTCTGCTGAAGATACATCCCTCAACAGCGGCATCACATTAACGAGAAGTCATACACACTCCGCCACATCATCATCATCATCATCACCATTACCCATCACCCAACATCCTTGCCAACAACACGGCAGTCGGCAGTTTACGAGACGATTGGGAAACAGCACAAATATATAGCTAAAAACTCCCCACACTGGAATACCCCCGCTCCGTAGTTTATCCCTGTACGATTCAACTCAAACCAATTTTGATCGCCTCCAGATCACTGGATTCCCTCAATAATGAGGGAATCCATCAGATCAATCATATAGAACAACCCAAAACTCCTTGCTCCTTGCTACCACACGGACCAATCCAAGGTTTATTATCATTTACTGACTGCTCTATAGACTATCTATAAATATTAAACTATTCCAGTTATATACCCACAACTCGTACTTCAGATTCTCAGGCTCATTACTCCTCCGTGTGGACCAAATAGGACTTGCTCTGCAATTTCGCTCTACGAATCCCCCAAAATTCTCATCGGTTCGGATGGAGGAGACAACTTCTGGAAAAATCCTTTCATTTTCCTTCACTACCGTGTGTAGTACAGGCAAATTAGAGTGGATTCTTGGCAAGCGGACGGGATGGATGCCGCTGTGTGGATGTGGAACCAGCAGCGGCTCCCACAGACCACAAAGTCATTTGCATAGCATAAACAAATAGACGCAGGTGCGGGACTGGAACGGAATTACGTTGTACAGTTGTCAAAGGGTCCACAAAGCACGAAAGGTATAGAGAGAGCCAGAGAGGGCAAATAGATGGAGGGAGAAGGGAACAGGAGCGATAACAAGGACGCCAATGAGGTTGGTCAACAAAATTAACAGACCCACAGGTTTAAAAAAAAACAATCCGGAGGACTCGACGAGTTTGTTCTCTAAAACTTATTATGGCCGAAATCAAGGTCGACACTTCTTCCAGCATTGCTCATTTCAACCCACATACCAACAACTACTATAGCCCAAAGTCACTACTCCACTTACTACTGGCGACAATTTCTCACAATGTCATATCATCATCACCTCAACATTATAGTACAACTTTGAGTATGTACAAAATATAGGGGATAGCCATAAGCTTTAGAATCTTGACACCAGGAATCAAGCTTGTGGTCATCCTTGGTACGTCCTATACTATTATGCCCTTACGCTATTATTTTTTCTTTTTTTTTATTTGGATCTCTCCATGAGCGTATCCCGATGAAGACAACCAGCGGTCATCATAACACTGAGAGTGAGCTCTCTGGAAAGGATGAGGGACCACAGTGGGCCACAACCACAGAGTACTCCAAATCCCCAGTAATTTTCCTCACACTTCACTGGGGCAGCTCCACTTGCTCGCAGTTAATCAGTGACCAACCCATCTGCAGGAGCCATGGATCAAGGCAAGCAGAACTCCGTGTAATGAGCAACACCACCACCACCAACACCGAGTTAAGCTATTTAAATAAAGAAATAAATCAAATCATTTTGTCATCAGTCCTTCCATCCAGTCCAAAACAGTCCGTTCAGTCAAACGAACACGTACACAAAAACATGCAGACGCAAGAAATCTACAGACTCAGACCCCCACACATAACTAATATTATGGAAGAGCAGATAGGCCGATCATTTCCTCCACTCCTTCCTTTTATACCCCCTTCAACTCATACATTATTCAGCCTGCACACTGGTGCACAAGTCTTACAGAACAAATTACAGCGTCCACCACCATCCCCCCCCGTTCACCTCTTGCTGTGCTCCATGAAGGCGCTAAGGAATTACAAAAATATCATATAGTCAACTCCCTCATCTCCTACCTTGTACAATATTTACCTAGAGTTATTTCCTCAATATAATCGTACATACTTACAACAGAGAAAACAACTGACAATGGCAGTGATTCAGGCACACACATCACCCACACACACACACATACACACATGCACACACGCACAAATCCAACAGCATTTTAAAATCTCAAACTCAGAACAGAACTTCCCATTTATATTTCCCACCCGGGGAGGATTCCACTCGCCAGGCCAGGATAAGGTGCCCACCATTTTCCTTATAATCTATTTATTATGCTCCCAAACCCTACACACCCTACAGAAGGCTATGGGACGACGGCGGTGGTCGTGTAGAACCTTGAGTCAGCAGCATACAGCATCGCTTCAACTCATCGCTCCACAATCGGCAAAATGGGTCCACAAGCCTACACACACACACACACACACACGTACAAATGAAGTTGTAAACAATTATCTTTTAGACCAAGATTCACTTCCCTCCCCTCCTCCAACAAAAGAACGTGGAGGAACACGTCCCCCACTACCTTCTGACACTGTAAAAGACTGTCAGCAGGGACTGTACAGCAGAGTCACAGGAGCAGGCCGAGTGGAGCGCAGCGGATCGCAAGGACAATGGTGTAAATTATTAGTCATTATTTTCCTTGGCCGTAGAGACACCGCTGGAATATAAATATCCTCGTTTCAATAAATTTTCTCAATGATTCCCATCATCCAAGTAAACAATACACGCGGGACGAGAGCGTCTGCAGTTGGTGAGCATGGCAATCCACCACTACTGCTCCATATCCTCCTCACCCGATCCCAGCATGGACCCTGCTCAACCCCAATAATACTGTGTAGTGTACGCGTACACCCAACTCCTTTGTACAAACACACACACACACACACACACACACACACACATACACACATACACAAACACACACATACACAAACACACACATACACAAACACACACACACACATGTGGGGCAGGAAGCCACATGGACCTTTAGTTGAGATGTAACCCTGAACTGAGCTACGTAGAGTGTGAAGACAACTTTTAGTACACGTTCGACAAAACTTACAGAGGATTTAAATGAGCCTGAAGAGCATCAAACAGGAGGTAGTACGGGCTTTGCTACATTTTTCATCTCACAGTCTCTCGCCTTCATCATCACCATCATCATCATCATCATCAACTTATTTTCTCAACTCGAGTACTTCATCCACATCTTCGCTTCTCTCTATCCGTCCCCACTGTGAGTGACACTCCATACACTTTCCCAAGCTACCCCCTCCCCTCTGATCCCCAACGTACGCACACAATTCTGAGCTCGAATCCACAGGCCCCTCTGCCCGCGATCTATTTCTGTCCGACCCGGCGGAAAATAATGGGAAATTTACGTTATTCACAAACAAACATGCACACATATAATACAGACACACACACACACACACACACCTACATTCATAAACACATACATGCACACATACGTACACTTGCATTTGCACCCGCACACACACTGACACAAAACATTACAGTACACACACACATACAAACTTGGAGGACCTCCGGGAGAGGCGGCGGAAAGGTGCGCCTTCACCGAGGAAGGACACTGCTCACACTCACACTCGAAGCAGCCCAAATGCTGCACACTGAATGTCACATATCACAGGACCACCCCACCGGTTCCAACGGGACTGCACATCGTCTCCTTCACAAAACTGTGAAGCCATTGAGGAGCTGACGTGTGCATAACTGAACGGTAGGGCCCTTCCCCGCTCCCGTAATTATTCATCCCGAATGGATGATTCAGGAAGAGATGCGGGAGGGCAATTAGACCGGAACCGTGGAACGCTGTAACTCTAACCTCTACCAAGAACTCCCCTTTACCCAGTCGATCGCATAAATCGAGTCCTAAGGCCAGGCTCTCTGTCGTCGTCCCGTTCCGTTAGAATAAATCACCTATAGTCCCAACACCAAGCCCGCTCTTTCTCTCTCTCTCTCTCTCTCTCTCTGCTGATGTGCTCAAACCTTTTGCTACCGTCATTACCCTTTCCATTCCTCCTGATATTTTCGCAACCATGAGCCTCCTCCCGTTTCCTGCTGCGTAAAGCATCATTACTCCACTGCTCCATATACTCGCACAAACTCCCGGTGGTGGTACCGCAGGTACGCTCCCCCAACTACCATGCAAAAGAATAGCAGTCGGGCTAGCCACCTTCACTTAATTATCCATGGGAACTGCTAATACAGTGTAACGGAGGCAAATGGCTCACACACACGCCTCCACAATCCTGTCATCTTTACAGCTCACACCCCATATTCCACTAGCGGCCAGGGCACACAAGAGAGCACACGTGCTGCAAACACACGCAAATACACAAGCATACGTCGGCGCAAGCATATTAATACACCTAAAACACAAAGTCACACACAGATTCACACACAAATGCATATTTAAAACACAAAGTCACGCACAGATTTACACACAAATGCACACCTAAACACACAAGCATACACATGTACACCTAAACGCACAAGTATACACACGTACCCCTTAACTCCAGCATACGCACACACATCTAAACACAGACAGACACACACACACACACACACACATATACAAACACACGCTCACACACATGGCCACAAATACAGATGCGCGACAACATGCTCACACAAGAATACACATAAGCAAAAACACAGGCTCACAGACACACACAAGCATGCATAGACACACAGGGACAGACGCTGAAACACACACTCCCTCACACACACACACACACACACAGCATATCCCTTTCCCGTCGGTGTAGTAACCTCAGAACAAATGACTCTATCACCATTACCGAAGCTGGATCAGTTTCAGGACCATCTGTGTACATGGTGCACATGTTGATGGGGAGGACGAGGTGATTTCAGCTTCAACGAAAGACAGGTAATGTGTTCAGTACATCCGTAATTCGGGATGCTATGAGTTTACTTTTCCTGATCCGGGTGCCGGTGACACGATTGAAAGGGGGACGGAGGCAACATACGGTGATGCGTCGCAGTTCAACTTCCATCTCGTAGCCACCCCAGCGCTTCCCCCACCGCACCGGCCTCTCCACATGCCGAGGATGTTGGGAAAAGAACGTTTTCCAGCAGCATGAGGAAAAAGGATGAACAACAACGGCAGGCACACGCTACAGAGCTCTCTACCTCAAACACCGCCATCGCATTCCGCATGTGAGACAGTGTCGTAGCCAAATAGCCCCATGAATCTCTGCACGTCACCACTCTCAGTAACATGCCGCGCTTATAGACGTGAATAGGGATAAAAAATATGGGACGTCATCCGAGGAGTAACAAAGCCGGAAGTCTCACCCCAAAAGCAACAGCAGGGCACACATGGAGCGAATTCGGAAGCATCATACAAGTCTTCGCTCCTGCGAAATATCAAAGGGCTGAGCAATAACGAGCCACACTCCATAAACACCATAAACCATAGATTTTGGAGCACTGACTTTTCATTTCTAGGATTTGGAGGGAAAAAATATTTCACTTTTTATGCATAACCATCATATGGGGGATTCCCGCAACTTTTACTACCGTCAACTCCTTAGTCATTCTTTTAGCCTGTAGCCTGAAGCTTCCGTGCCTACCCATGGTACTACGACGAGGGACTTGGGATGCTTTCCAGCCAAATTCATACGTGGTAAAACGGTGTGCTAATAATATTTAATATATGAAACATTTCATAGGCAACCACGTGTGCACGATTTCACGTCAAGAGGAATTTAATGGACGGCAGGGAGGCATCTACTGTGTGTCTCAAAACTTAAAGTCCGATTTGTGCTCGCTCTTGAACTCGAACGTGCCAACCTCAAGTTAGAGCTATGCTTTTAATGCCATTCGAAATCTCAATCTTTAGAATTATATCCGGTGCAATAAGATCACAATTGTCAGGTTGTTGGTTTGAAAATTTCTATGTAAAACCCTTTTTTGGGTTTGAACACGGGCAAAACTAGCAGCTTTAAATCCACCCACAGCTTACAAGCATCAAAAGAGATAATTTATAGCTCAATGAAAACCGTACAAGTTGGTCCTGTCCATCCAACAAAAAATAGAGGTCATCTAGAAATGTGACCCGGGTTGATAATGCTGTCATATTATAACGTGACCTTTTCACGCCCATATGACTTACCAAGAGCTTTCCAATGAGCTATAAAACCATTGTATGTGTCAAATGGTTGGAGCTGCGGAGCGGATTGATGTGAGGGACTGATTCCAACCATGTTGAACGATGTATGGATGAACCATGTTAAAACACCCCCAAAAACGATTTTCCGCTCCAATTGTTTAACCATATTTACTACTTTGATCACATTGCACCAAGTTCAATATTAATAATAAATAAGAATATCAACAATACACGACAGAATCAGCTTTCCAATGTTCTCAAAATAATTGCTGACTCGAGTCGTCCGGATTCTAGTGGGAAAACAAACTTTGCGGGAAGGAACTTCTGGGACAAGCTGTACAACGGTAGGATTTCATGGAGATGCCTCAGCACATACAAAGGACTTCTCACGTGTCCTCTAACAAGGCATAAGCCATTCCAACTCTTCATAGTCACAAATTAGCTCGCTCATGGAGCATCCCATCCCAATGTACCTCATAGCTCCCCTTTACACCTGACAATAGTGCAAAAACCTACGTACAGATAGATACAGCCAGCCGTAGCCCGCTAAAACCTCAGCAAAGCTTTCAAAAACTCTCTCCCCGCACCGTAGGATAGTACTTATTTTTAAAAATTTCCCCATCCAATTATGACTAGAGAAACTCCGATCTCCGGCCAACATTACTGATGAATTTGAGATCAGGTTCCCTCACACTCATTCCAACTCCCCCCAGCGCTCGCACATTCGCCTTCCTTCCCTCCGCCACAATATGAGCTGTCAGGAGAGATGATTTTAGAATAACAAGCCGCGGCCTCATCCCTCCTGCTCCTCAACATCTCCAACCTTCTCTTAATTGGACGACATAATTGCGTTTTTCCGCTCAAATCTTCCTTCACTTTTTGCCCCGGCAGGCAACAGCAACAACAACAACAACAACTACAGCAACACCCCAACCATTCCTCCTCCCATCTCCAGCATGCAGAAGTATTGTAGTATCACCCCGCCTTTTACTTTCCCTTTAGTACACTTCCCGTACATAATGATTCCCGGGCGGAATTTTTTTTTTTATGATTCCATCTCAACTTTATCACTTTCCCGTTTACCAGATCCTATGCTAGAAAGCCTAAGAGCGACAGTGCCTTGCAATATCATGGAAGCCTGCAAGAAGAACACTTACATATTGAGCTCCCGATTCCAGAGCCGCCCCGAAGAAGCTAAAGCATACGCCCACGGGTGGTGAGACCGAGCCGTTTTTTAAGCTTCAGTCAGAAGATCCCATGAGTGAGACTGACTGAGTGAGAGTAAATCTCCTCTTATGTACTGCGACAAGGCTGGCTGGTCCTAATGCTACTAATACTATTTCATCACTCTTTCCCCTACTCCACGATATCAGACACTCAAATCTTATATTTGCACGGAGCATATAGTACAGTGGTGGGAGGAGGAGGAGGAGGAGAAGGAGGGGGAGTCTATTTTTAAACGCTTGCCACACAGGACCATTATCATACGCACAATCCAAAAGGCCGGGTGTACAAATGTCCCTAGACTCTAACCGCCTCACTGTTTTCCACCCTTTCCCTTCCGTGTTCCGGCAACATCACTCCTTCCGAAGCATACACAGCCAAACACACACCTATCGCAGTCGGCATCCTTGACGGAATGCATTAGTATGCCCTAGAACACAAAAGCCGGGAAAAGTTTCTCCAAGACAACAATCCCACTACTAGCCTTCTATTCATCCTCGCCCACAGAGCTTTACTAGGATGGCGTGGCTAACGAAATGGATATCCTCAAGTACAGAAGCGCGCTAGACATCCAAAAACCATTTGTGAGAAGTGAGAACCACCACCACCACCGGTAAAACAAAAAGTTAAGAGTAGCCCCTGAGGAAGCTCAGTTATTTTCAAGTCGGAAGTAACCCAGGCGGGTGGTGGGAAATTCCAAACGGAGAACAACTATACATGCGGTCCCCAGTACAATCACACACTAAATAGGTACACATGTCCTCCAGCAGCACTGTGAGGGTTATCATGACGTGTACAAAATTAAGATGCGAACGGAATAGTAAGATTGCAAAGTGGGTGGTGGTTTTGCACACATGTGATAATAGATACACTACTGCCGAAGACAAGAAACCCTCGCTTTTACAATGTCCATAACGCCCACACGACAGGATCACACAGCGCTCGGCTCATGTGGAGCAGTGCGGTCGACGTAAATTCATGCCGAGGAGAAGCAAAACAACTCATTCCAATCTAGGGAATCAAAACAAAAAAGCCATTTCACTCCGCCGTCGTCGTCGTCGTCCTCGTCGTCAAAACCATCCTGTCTGCTCCGTTTCTGTACGTGAGGAGGGCTTTTATTAGCCGTCGCCCAAATCTTCTCTTTTCAATATACGTGCCTACGTACACACAATAACAATAACTGACAGACAAGAGTGCCCCTCCCGCACCCTCAATAGTAGCCCACTCGACACCCTCTCTTCAAATAGAATTAGGAAATTAATGCAATCTCCTTTGTACGCAGCCCAATATTTCCCTCCTACGTCCATACACACACACACACACACACACAGATCGTCGCAAAAATCTCGCACTTACATAGATGTGTAACTACTTACACACAAGCGCACACTTAGGTATGCATAAATAAATACACACAAGCGTAATATAGTAAATGCACTCTTAAACACACACACACATACAAAAGTTAACACACAGTCGTACATGCATAAATATAGACACACAGAAATGTACACACACGCACTAGCACACCGTATTTACATACAGTCACATATCATATCATGAGCTCGTTCCGTGTCCACTTCACATATTCCCACAACAACCTGAATCTCCTGAATATCCCCCATAATATTCTCAGCCCCACAATCAGGGTGGTTCAAGTCAAAGCAAGGCAAGGCAACGTAAGACTCTGCAACTTCCATAAATCAATCATTTCCAGCTAAATCGATTTCTCCCTTAAACGGTCCAACTTCATACTTTATCTCCAAAAACTTGAATTTTAATTGACCGGGACCTCATAATGTGGAAAATAACCATATCATAACTTATTTCCGTCCTACAGAATTCATTCCCGAGTACACAGCGGGGAATCTCACAGAGATACCAACAGAAAAAAATTTACGAGTACACACACACACACACACACACACACACACAACACACACACACACACACACACACACACACAAATGGAATCACGCATCTGGTTCAAGTATCACTATATAGCCTCAGCTCATCCTCCAGAGCACTCCTTACGCTATGAAAACACTTTATATAGCATTCCATTCCGCACACGGGCGGATGAATGGCCTTCCCACAGTTCCTCTCTCTCTCTCTCTCTCTCTATCACCAGCCTCTCCGAAGTACTTCTCCATAATACGCAGAGTCTGTAGCATAAACTTGAGAATAAAAGTGAGCAAATGTCAATCCTATAAGTGCGGCGCAGACCCCGTCCTCCAATCCTTCCAGTGGACGGCCTCCACCACCACCAACACTCCTCACAACATCAACAATGTTAGGCAGAGCCAAAGTACACATACACATTTAGCCTCCAGTAATTGTAGGAGCTAATGGGTAAGAAGCCCGCATGAAAAACACTTTAATTGACAGGGAGGGAGGAATNGAGCCAAAGTACACATACACATTTAGCCTCCAGTAATTGTAGGAGCTAATGGGTAAGAAGCCCGCATGAAAAACACTTTAATTGACAGGGAGGGAGGAATGAGAGCGGAGCTGAGAACACTGATCCACAACGGGGCCATAATCCACGAGAGGAAGAGTATGGTAGTCGGAGCGGGATATGGGCAAAAAAAGAGTAAACACAGCAGGGTGAGGCGGGACGGGACGAAACTGTGAAATCACTCCAAAATTCTCGTTATAAGGTTTAAGCAAGCTCAAACGGCATTCACCACCACTCGCCAGCCCCCATACATTCAGGCATGGGAGCCACACACGGCCCGCACCGATTTTATGAAACAATCACAGCAGCACAAAACACATGCATAATAAACACATTTGAGCAACTCCTCCATCTCCCCCTCCCTGTGCTTCCCATCTACCTCATCTCCTCTCCCTCACAGCCGATTCATCTAATCTGTTATTTTTAGAATTTAAATTACTCAAAGGTTAATTCAAGTTTACGACGACGACGAAGACGACTCAAAATCCCTCCCCCACCCGGCCACTATATTCTCCGGCCATTCTTCTCAGTCAGTCAGCCAGTCACTCACAGTCAGTCAGGGGGGTGAGAATCACGGAGGTACGGGCTACGGCCTACAAGCCCTTCATATATCCTCCTTCGACATTTCCACATCCACAGCTCCCCAGAATTGTAGCGAGAGATGTTCAAAAGATCAAACACAACTGTCACACTGGAGGGACGGGGCCGTGCTTTACTTTCCATCCCAGCTCCATATTCCTGTACATTATTCCCTTCCCCTCACGCACGAGCGGGATGAGTCCAACTACATAGGAGCGTCATTATGCAGCCCATGTGCTACTACGGAAATGAACAGCCCGGGAAGTCCATATAATATCCCATCGCGTATTTTCACAAGCTCAAAAATCATTCGGGTAGCATACAGAGGAGATCACAAGAAAAAAAGCCAAGGAAGACAAACTGCCGCACGGCTACACACACACACACACACACACACACACACACACATTACACACAGAGAAATGCGAATGCATGTATAAACCATACGGTCGGCACGGGCCCGCAACACTCGAGGCGACAGCAGTTCATCCAGAAGACAGTCTCTACAAGAATTCCCCCCGCACATGTGTGTCTTCATCTCACCACGCTAAATGCATGTGTCAGCGGAGGAAGTTGAGCCGAAACCTGCCAGATGAGGAACGGGGGGAAGACGACCTCAAGAACCACACATAATCTCAAATAATTTAACTCTTCATCAATGAGAGCTCCACTCCAAACCCCTCACTGTTGTTGTTGCTATACACTGCTAAAATATAGGAATGGGATACATTCGGATCGATCCATTGTAGAGTCCACAACTCTTCCTTGGACCTTGACGTACCCACTTTCTTCATACCCGAAGTATTACCTTCGAGCCTCCATAAACTTTCGGAAAATGCACAACACTTCCCTCACATGTGAGGAGTCAGTGAGTCCGAACACGCCTACTTCCGGCCAAGGAACAGCAATGGAGATAATGGAGAATTTGCAATCCCACAAATCACGAGCGCGCCAGTCTCCTCTTGGAAATGGAGAAAAATGTTCCACACATATGTCATACATGCTCACACAGATATGTATGTATAAGTATGCATATACATGCCATGTAAATCTCTGGAATACACGTGGATGAGTCGGCCCGCACAAAAATGAAGGGGAGTTAAGCAGATGTAGGATGTAATACTAGTGATTCCTAAAAGCCATCCACCAAAATCTTCCCTCCCCCATCATCATCATCATCATCATCCACTCCTTCTTCACACATCAACCAGGCAATTTCCTTCGCACGTGCAGGCTCTCTCCCATGTATTCATACATGCGCACGCATACACATGGATAACAGTTCAAATCTCACTATTAGGAAGGAGTCGAATGAGACGGGAATCACTTCTACCAATCAGGCAAAAACATGTTCTTCATCAAATAAATCCTTCCTTCTCATAAATTCATCTCTCATTTTCCATCCTGACATCATACGCACTCTCCTTGCCTCCCGGCCCCACCCTTGAACTTGAAGGATCTGAATGACTGAGTGAGACTGTGAGAGTGGAAGAGCGCGTACAGTATCACTCTTCCTCCAGCTCCAGCTACACACACGGAAGAGCACGCGAGCAAGTGCATGTATGCATGGGACTCATTCTATGAAGGCGGTATAGTATCACACACCCTCCTCCGTTCTCTCATGCAACAATAAGAACCACAAACCAGCTCAAATGAAGAGGAAGAAACCATAATTACTTGTACATACACTACCGCCGAAACAGAATTAATTACTCCATTACTGTATTTAATTATACAGAGGGAACCGTGACGACGCTCATATGCAGGCCTCACAAATTCTTACCTGCTCAAAGAAGGTAATTCAAGAAGATTATCTCCACCACGCCTCCTACCGCATCATCATCATCATCAAGTGCAGCGATGAGGTATAGACCGGGTGGGATTTGACTCTGCTGTTGATATCTTCAGTGCATTCCTGATTGCTTTTGCGGCTTGGACGGACGGAGGAATGAATGCTCTCCTCTAATGTATTTCCATGATAAAGTGATGCTTTGATGAGGCTACCAAAGAAGGAAAAATGAAGCCATTTGTAATGCCTTTACGAATTGCTATTGTTTTATCCACGGGATTACCAACCATAAACTACTACTACTACTACTACTTGTGGTGGAAATCGATTATTATTATTATTATTATTACTTTTACTATTGAGTTGGAATTTTATTCTTCGGCCCAA
>VYYI01001506.1:0-19146 GCA_021029175.1 Bilobella aurantiaca
TATCAGGCGAAAGCTACGGCCGTACCTCACGTCAGGTTGGTGTCCTCGGCCTTTGTGCTTTAGGCCCGTAAAACAGCGGAATGTTACGGATAGTCTGTTGATTCCGCTTGATGACAACATGTATGCTAATGAATCCTTATCCCTACCACATCCCTACCCTCTAATTTCATGTTGATCATCTGCTCTGCGGGAATGTCATATAACGCTCATTTACTACACAAGAGATATTTCTTGTTTCTTTGACCCCAAGTTTACCAAGCAAGCAATTTGCACCTAATGCAAGAAGTGTATTGTTGTGCAGCGCTTGTTTTTTTGCGAGAGATTCCTACTAAATGTACTTTGGTGGAGTTTCTAAGTTTCCGATTTTATTTGTATAAAACAACCAAATAAATCCTGAGTATAGACAAAAATATTTTTTTTGACAAGCTCTAAAAATAAGTTTAAAACAAAAAAATTTTCATACCGTCAATTAAGTTTTTATAATCTCACAATAATTTTTGTTTAATTTATTTGTCCTTATTTGAAAAGTGGAGGGTTTCGGTTAGTCAGTACATCTCTACTACGCTGTGGCATTTCATAAATTATAGTACAACAAAAATAGTATGCTAAAATTGTGTCGCCATGAAAATTATAAGGTTGATGAGGTTGAAATTTGCATGCTTTTAAAACGTAATAAATAACAATACGTCTGTCACAAACTCTGAGACAACGCTGAGGCCAAGCTCATGCAAAAAGGATTTCTAGGACACAAGGTTTTTTTCTTTTATATTGCGAATGATTAAACTGAAAAAAGGAGGATGTTATTTCTAGCGGTGAGTTCAAGTGAGGTTTTATCCCAGACAAAATAAATTTAGAAAAAGTTAAACATAAAATTTCAAATAAAACATAGAATTTCAACAAAACTTGAAAATTATTTAAAATCGATGATGTTACCTCTCATTCCAATTTCATTGGAATATTCCAGATTTGTCTTGTTTTTCTTATCTGGATGAAGTGGTAGCGGAAATTGATAACATTTGACATCATTGAAATTGCAATAATTGAAAATCATTGCAAATGCTTTTCGTTACATACAACAAGTCAAATTCTGACACTACCCACCGACACACGGTAGCAGCGCTTGCATCAGCAGAATTTCTGAGTGAATTGATTAGGTATCACTGTATTTCATGCCTTATAAATACTTTTACTGTCAAACCTACTATCACACAAACATTTTACAAGTAAAAAAAATATTACAAAAGTAAAAAAGTTACAAAACGGAGAAATGAGTTCCAGGGCACTTCTTTCACTTTGCGTTCTACTTTGTATCGACAGAGCATTCGCACAACCGCAATTTATAGTTAAAGTTGATGGTGTCGAGAATAGTTTTGAAGATGATCAGCCCAGTCTCAACTTTTTTGACGTCTCTGAATTCTGTACATTGGGAGTGTAAGTCGATTGTGTAATTACTCTATATAAAACAAATTAGGTGGTGGTTGGTACGTTAACAGGCATCTCCTTCACAAATTTTTTTCTGATGATTTACAACCGAACGCTCTATGGGATTATGGCGAGAATCGTAGCTGTGAACCCGAACGTCACCGGTTCAAACCCAAGCAACTTGCTTTTCTTTTGTTTTACTTTTTTTTACAGTAAAATTTTCCAAATGGCTGAAGACTCTTGTTGGAATGATTGACTAGTTAATTATAATTAACAATTAACAAAAATTATCTTTTCGAAATTTAGTTTTGAAATGAAAATATGTTTTTTTTTACGGTGAAGTTATAACTATTTATTGGCTCACAAATTATTCTTAAGTAAGTTTATTTTGATTAAAAATTTTTAATAATTATCATTTGAGAATTGAGTTATCGAAACTTGGGAACTAAAAAACAGGGATTTAATTCGTACAAAAAAAAAGCAAAGTTTAAATGTCATCCATTCAACTTGAAATTCTAACAAAAAAAAAATGCACAGTATCACTTGTGACTATGAGTACTCCCGTCCTATGAAAGGTTTGTGAGCTAGTTCCTATATAATGAACGCGGTAAAGTGCATATGTAAAATCAATGTGTGTTTTTCTCATGTATTGTGTTTGAGTATTTCACTAACTCGCCGATTATGCCATGGAGCGAAGACATCTTCATATACTACACTTCAAAGATTATAATTGGGCTACTTACTTTACTTGCTCTACTTGCAGCTGGCTTACCTATGCATCAGAAAATTACCTGAACGTTACAAGCATCTTTCCAAATCATCGTAATTACGGGTGTGATACAGTTCCTCCGCAACACCTCTTGAGATCAACTCGGTTTGTGGGTCTTCATCACGATACAAGCGCGCCATCAGTCACGATATTCTCTGATTGGTCGCTTAGTGGAGGCGCTCTGACGTTTGTCAATGAAATTCCGTATATCACCTTCCCAGTGATGTCTCTGGTCACTATTAATACAAACGTCGAACTGTTTGCAGAAGCCAATTTTCAGGGATCCTCAACTTGTCTTGAAATGGATTTGAGTTCCTGTAGGAGAGGCGTCTGTTGGGATTGGAACCTAAATGGTTTCGACATTACTTGGGACATTAATTCCGCCAAATCTGCAAAAACTGGCTGCGGATGCACAACTGTTTTTAACCACGGTCTCTCTGACAAAGTTGATGGTACAACACCCTCTTGAAAAATAAACAGACAGGTAAACACAGAGGTGAAGGAAACAGTGGTCATCTGGAAAATTGTCGTTAACTTAAATCAAAATTAAATTTCTGCGTATTAAATTGCTCCGAGGGAAATCAAATAATATGAGTCTATATACATTGAAAAAGTCTGCTGCGAGAGACCTAATTGGAAATAAATTTGGAAAACCAATTTGAAATTTGCGTAAAACATAATGTGATTCAACGATTAAACATAATATTTCTGGTGAAATTACTTAATTATTATTCAAAGGGAGAATTGATTAAGAAGAATTGCATATCCAAAAAAAAATCAATTCCGTTCATAATCATTACAAAATTTAAACTAAATTTCAATGCATGTTAAATTTCGCGATTTCCTTACATTGAAAAAAACAGTATAAGCAATGTTTTGAATTACCAATTTAATGCGTATAATTCCTATACAAAACCCTGTGTGGATAGGGCGCAATAATCAAGTTTTTATTGGTGTGACATTATTGACTAAAAATGTTCACTATTCTGTTGTGTGACACTATAACCGTTGTCGAATTGTCAAACACTGATTTTTCGATTCGACAATTTCTTGCTGAATCTCACACCATCACTATGCACAGTAAATGTTACGAGTAAATGTCAACCACAAATTTTTCGACACTAGAAACTCGTCCTCAAGAAGAAATTATATTATCGTGAATGTTATTAAAACTTTCGATAGAACAGATGACTTTCTCCAAAAATTCTCACAAACCATTATGAACCATGGTCGTATACGAATTGTCTATTGGGGTTATAGTGCAAGCCTCTACCCAGACAAATGGATTCGCTATCATTTTAACCCAATATATAACTATGGTTGCAGACAGTATCCTCCAAATTATTATCACGTGACAAAGCGAAACCTTACATATCACTTGCTATTTGTGTGCAACCGTTTGACAACACAAATTGGATCTTTAGTGTTCTAACATCGGTTTCCCTGTACTTGGTCTTTAGGATTTGCATTAGAATAAATGGAACAACACATTTGGCTTCGAAGACACTTTTGATGATTTTAGTTGAGGATTTGACACTTTCAAAAAATGACGATGGAATTGGGATTCAAAATGTTAGTGCACAATAACAATAGAGTTATTAAAGCTTACTTAACTTACAAAAACGATAGTACGCTGCAACGTCTCACCAAATCTCTACCTCAGTAAAATATGTAGCTCAATTACATTCGTTAATATAGTAGATACAATTTTGAGCTATGAACCGAATTATTTGATATAGCTAAAAAGAATCGACTTTGCGTTTGCCCGATCTTGATTGCAAGGGAAACATTACCCGTGAAATTTTCATGTGTAAAAAGCTTTATTTGTTCACGAGAGGTCAAAACTAAGTAAATTTGTTATAAGAACATACAGAAAAAAGCCGAGAGAAGAAATTTATTACGGTAAGGATAAATTTCCTCTCAAGGCAACGTTGGCATGGAAATTTTTGGCTAGCTTTATACACTTTACATTTAAAAAAATATAAAATGAAAATATAAAATAAATTTTTATTATTTTGGGGCCTGGTTGTCCAATTTTCAATGCTTCTTCACTGACATTCGGAGATCGAGACCCAGCTTCTTCATGGAGAAAAACGTCGACTTTACTGGTCTCGATCACCCCTAGAAAAAATTTGCCAAAGGGCGATAAGCGTCCACGCTCCGGAGCAAGCAGAAGAGATACAAAACGCACCGGATTCTCGGTGCGTTTTGCTTTAGATAAGATTAAAGATAAAGATTTAAAGATTAAAAATAGATTGCTAAAGATAAGATGCTTTAGATATTATTTGCTAAGATGATCAACTATATAACCTGGTTCGTGCGAGATTCCGTGTTGATATGAGCTCTAGCAGCGTTATGATGCAGATTTTTCGTTCTATTTTCTTTATATTTACTTTGTACCTAATAAGAAATGCACAAAAGACATATATTTGACGTCCGTTACTCGCGTTATATTTCTCATTTTAAAGTATTCGAATATTGAGCGGAAGGGTTCGAGCCCAACAACAATCGCGACTTGGATTTTAAAACAAATCATTCATATGAGGGACATGCTGTAAACTATTACTGTTAACAGTATACACTATATTTTATTATTAGTGTATTACATTTTTAAACTCATTTTTATTTATTGGAAATGCAATATTACGCCCATGTTTTCAATATATTGTTGTAAGTAGACAAGTCAAGTCTCATTTTTCTTACCGGCAATTACGATTTTTATAATCTTTCAAGAATTTATGTTTAATTTATTTGTCTTAATTTGAGAGAATGGAGGGTTTCAGTCAGTCAGTGCATTTCCCCTACGCCGTGTCATTTCATAAATTATTGTACAACAGAAATAGCATCCTAAAATTGTGTCGCCATGTAAATGATACGGTTCAAGAGATTTAAATTTTCAAGAAATTTCTATGGCGAAAGGTTAAACTGAAAAAAGGACTATTTCTAGCGGTGAACTTAAGTTAGTTTCTATTCGAGACATAATAAATTTAGAAAAGTTAAAAAAAACGAAAACGAAGCAAAAAATTCAACAAAACTTGAAAATAATTTGAAGAGGATGACTTTACCTCTCATCCTAATTTTATTGAATTATTCCAGATATTTCTTGTTTTTTATATCTGGTTGAAGTGGAAATTGATAACATTTCATTGAAATTATTGCGAAAAGAATTCCAATATTACCGAACAACACACGGTAGCCGTTCTTGCATCAACAGAATTTCAGACCCCACTCAAAAAGCAAGTCGTGGGCGTCAACCTCAATTGATTATTGAATTGATTAGCTAATACTTCAGCTCACTTTGCCTTATTATATCCTATAAATACCTTTTTTGTCGAAACTACTATCACACATAAATTTTATAAGTAAAAAGAATAATACAAAAGTAAAAAAAAATTAGCAAACGAAACGAAGAAATGAGTTGCAGGGCCCTTCTTTCACTTTGCGTTCTACTTTGTATCGACAGTAGGGGTCTCAAATCCGTGGTAGTTTGAAAAATCCGGATTTGGTAGATTTACGGATTTTGAAAACCAAATCCGGATAAAATCCGGATTTAAATCCGTGTTACAAACTAGCCGGCAAAAGCATTTAGTAGTATAAATGCTTTAATATACAACACATATTTTTACTTTGTATAAATCCCTTCCTGTTTAACATAATGTCTCAGCAAAACTTTTTCAATTTCCTCAAAGGTTAAGGCATAAATTAAGCATTTCTATCTACTTAAGTAGCCGCAACTGAGAATCTTCATGCATTTAAATTCTTAACCAATATTCCTTTGAACTTTTTAACATAGTGTTGCCAAGCTGTACTAGGCTTATTATTGCTGCTCGAGTTGGGTAGGAATGAATTCTAATCACTGTCGTGCACGCATTAAACAGAAGTTTCATAAAAAGTATTTTCATTCGGTCTTAGTTTAATATAGTTTGAACATTTTCCGGACAATAAACAATAATAAATCTTGAAAAATTACAGGAACTGAAATTTTATAAGAAACAAGGTGACTTTTTGCTATTCGACTTAAGTAAAGTTGCTCCGAACCGGATTCCATTGTTTAATAAATTTAGTGTTTGAAAATTCTCTCCCAATTAATTCCTTTGTATGTTTATTCCTGAGCTTGGAGAAATGGATAGTTCTAGCGCTTATACTCGAAATCCCAAATGTTTATTTGTTGGAAACAACACGACACTAAATATACAACTAACTTTCATAAATACTATAAACGTGAAAGAAATATTGTTGTTAATTAAAACAAATTATACCTAACTTTGTCGACCTCATTTATCAAAATTCAAAATAAAGTAAGTCCGTAAAATCTGTATTTCAAAGAATCTCAAAAAATACTAAATTTTTTAATTTGCCTAAATTGGCTCATTTATACCAGAAAAATCCGGATTTGAAAAATAAAAATCCGGATTTGGAAGAATCCGATATTCGTCAAAATCCGGATTTTTATCCGGACGTAAAATCCGGATTGAGACCCCTAATCGACAGAGCATTCGAACAACCCCAATTTACGGTTATTGTTGATGGTGTAGAGAATAGCCCAGTCTCAGCTTTTATGACGTCTCTGAATTCTGCACAACGGGAGTGTAAGTCCATTGTGTAATTACTCTATATAAAACGAAGTGGGTGGTGGTTGGTAGGTTGTCATGCATCTCCTTCACCAACTATCTTCTGATGATTTACAACCAAACCTTTCATGTGATAATGGTGACAATCGTATCTGTGAACTCGAACGTCGTCGGTTCAAGCCCAACCAACATTACTTTTTTTACTGTATATTTTTTTTGGAATGGCTGAAGACCATTTTTGGAATGATTAACTAGTTAAATATTATTAACTAAAATTCAATTCTCGAAATTGAGTTTTGAAAGGTAAATATGTATTTCTTTTACGTAGGGTGAAGCTATGACTATTAATTGGCTCACAATTTATTCTCAAGTAGTTAATTTTGATTAAAACTTACAAGTCACTTTTGAGAACTGAGTTATAGAAACTTGGGAAATACAAAATAGAAATTGAATTCGTACAAAATTCAACGAAGTTTAGATTTCTTCAATTCAAGTAGAAATTCTGACCAACATAATTCCACAGTATCACTCATGATTACGCCCGTCATAAGAAGGGTTTGTTAGCTAGTTCTTAGGAAATACGGAAGAGTACGTCTGCAAAAACGATATGTATTTTTCTCACGTATTTTGTGTTTGTGAGTATTTCACTAACTCACTTTAGACTTTTTTAATTACTACACTTAATAGATTATACTTGGTCTACTAACTTATCTTAAAACTCACTTGCTCTACTTGCAGTTGGATTGCCTATGCATCAGAAAATTACTTGGACTCTATGAGGATCTTTCCAAATCCCAGAAACGAGTGCGCTACAATTCCTCCAAAAGACACTTTGAGATCAATTCGTTTTGTGGCACTTCATCACGATGCAAGCGCGCCATCGATCACGCTATTCTCTGACATATCCCTTGATGGAGCTGCTGTGACGTTTGTCAATGAAATTCCGTATATCTCCTTCCCAGTGAAGTCTCTGGTCACTATTGAAACAACCGTCGAACTATTTGAACAAGCCAATTTCCAAGGATCCTCAACTTGTCTTGTCATGGATTCGTATTATTGTAGAAGCGGCGTTTGTTGGGATTGGGAACTAAATGCCGACGACTTTACTTGGGACGTTAATTCCGCCAAATCTGCAAAAGCTGGCTGCGGATGCACAACTGTTCTTACACACGGTCACCCTGAGAATTTTGATGCTAGAATACCTATTTAAAAAATAAGCGGACAGCTAAACACAGAGGCGAAGGAAACTGGAAAATTGTTTTCAACTTAAATCAAAACTTACTTTCAAATTTATTGCATATTAATTTCCTCTAAGATAAATCAAATAATATGATTCTGTATACATTAAAAAAGTCTGCTGCGAGAGACCGAATTGAAAATAAATTTGGCAAACCAATTTCAAAATTGTGTGAAAAATAATGTCATTCAACCATTAAACTTTATATTTTTGGTGAAATTACTTAATGCTTATTCGAAAGGGGTATAAATTAAGAAGAATTGCAAGTGAGAAAAAATAAGAATTCCGGTTATAATTTAACACGGTACAAAATTTAAGCTAAATTTCAATGCAGGTTCAAGGAAATTTTGCAATTTCCTTACATGGAAAAAAAGTATTATAACCAATGGGTTGATTTACCAATTTAATGGGTATGATTTTTATACAAAACCCTGTGTGGATTAGGCGCAATAATTAAGCTTTATTGACAATATATCTCACACAAACTACAATACAACATAGCTCTTAACGGCTAGTCAAGTCTAGACAATTTGAGTAGTTGATTTTCGAAATTAAACTATTTATACATTTATCGGTTTCTAAATTTGTACTAACAAATTCCTTCCATATTTGGTGATTTAGTAAGTAATTAGTAACTCTGCAGTTCTAGTAATTACTTCGTTCCAAAATACGAGGACGTGACCTTGATCAATGTGCAAGTACGTTCCTACGTACGTGAGAATTGGTCTTAGGCATTTTACTCTGCGCTTACGTTCCGGTCGTAGCTTCACTTTTTCTCGAAGTAATATAAGAGTCTCCTCACTTCCTGAATGTTGATTGCCAGTTTCTGATAAAATAGCAGTAACAATATATCCTGCTAAACAGCCCATGCAAATTCCAACTGATCGATCGAACACTGTCATGCCTTTCTCAAACGTAAAATACAAGCACGCCACAAGAACGGCAAATGAAGTGCTATAACTAAGACAATAGGAGTCCCGCAGTGCTGTCGCTGTAATCTGATGAGCGATAGTTAGCCGTTGATACAGCTTTGTAATTTGTGAGAACTCAGTGTCAACTGTGATGAGAATTCTGGTAAAAGTTGAATATGAATAAATTAAGTAGAATTATCTGAATTAATTAAGGCCCGCTAGTGGTTTTTGTTTTTAGACATACACAAGAAATAATAAAATACACATATACACAATTCACATTTCAGAAGTAACACACATGAAGCGTGACAATGGTGATCTTACTTGAGACAAAGTAGTGCGTGATTGAAGAAGGTGGACCACATGGTGGCAAAGGCAAAATATGAAGAAAATAATGCGGCAGAACAGGCCATGTAATATATTTGAGCAAGCACAAGCAATATCAATATGATGTAAACATAAAGCGTTGGAATTTTGACGCTCAAAATGAGTTCCATTGGAAGTAAGTATACTTGTATCATTTTGAAGTGTTCTTCCCAGTAGAAAATCATTGCGATATTCACGATGATCAGAGCGGCGTATTTTTCGCCGTAATAAATTAAATTAAGTTTTCTGACTAGGCCATTGTTGTTCGTTTCAAATTTGACTTGTTCGTACATGCTGCAAAAGGGATCTAAAAATTTTACCCAAAATACATATGTCATAATTCGCCATTTTACCCATAAACCTTAAATTTCGAATCAAAAGCTTCCAGAAACAATAAAAAATTTAAACCATTTATGCCACTCTTCGTTTACTAGAGTTTCAGCAATATTTTTTAGGCATACTTGCCATCAATAATATATAAGGCTTTTTCATACTTTACGGGGCTCATTAACCCGACCAATAAGTTATCCTTATCTATACGTACGTATATAAGGCAGTCGTGGCACATAAGTAACTTCTAAGTTTAAATAATTTTTCTCTTCAACATTAAAAAAAATTTAGAATTCGGATATTAATAATGAGAAAAAACTTAAAATTTTGGAAGTTAATTGATGACAACACCGTAGCATTATCCTTACCAATATTGTCTACAACAGCTACTAGACCATTCATCGATGAAGTTAAATCAGCCACTTCACGTTTTGCGAGCTCCATCGCGAAATGTACAATGAGGTTATTTACCAGCAAGCCAAAAAATATGCTGCAATACGAGAATGAGATCTCACTGTTGTTGTACAAAGTGCAAGCTACCAAAATAGCTGAAATATATGCAGGATACAGAGAATAAATTATTGCGATGTTAGCTGTTTGGTGTAGGGAAAATCGCCTGCTGAGCATTCTCGTCAATTTGCCGTTTTCCAAACTCACTGTCATCGGAAATACTCCAAGGTATAAAGAAATATTGAATATTCGACGTAGGAGTTCCAATTTGAGGGTGGAATACATTGTGTCCTTGACACCTACCTCTATTTTCAAAGCAAACATATTATACTACTTTAGATTTTATAATAATATTTCTACGAGATTTATTAAACGCACTTTTGAACTGTTTTTAATATATTTAGTTTGAATATATAGTTGGAGGAGATAGAGTATTGCTAGCTTTCAATAAATTACAATTTGAATTTGATACCTGCAAGTATTTGTTTAGAATAATATTTGCAGTTCTTGATCAGATAGTTTATTTGCGAATTTTATTATGACTTACTCTTGCGACTACCAAGCAATGACGGCACATCGCTAAAATTTTGACACTCGTGCCCACTAAAAAGCACTTTATCCCAACTTTAAATTCGTAATACGTAAATTTACATGAAACATCTTCCAAATAGGCACTTTAAACTTGGGCGTACTGTCAGAGCTAAATATTCAAAAGCGCATAACTTTTTCTTATAAATTTATGGCTCAGGCATACCACCTAGGCAGAAACCAAATAAGTTTTACGTAAATTTACGTAAGCTTCGAGAATTCATAAATTCCTACACACCATACCGGCAGGCCGTTAGGTGACGCTATTACATATGTATTATAACCAAATGCTTAAGCGAACATGTTCAACAATAAGTGGCATAGTGAGTATTTATTTAGTGAAAGCTTCTCCATGTTCCATTAAAAATGTATTGGTTTTCTTACAATAAACTGAAATATTCCTCTTCAGGCGTTATTTGCTATAGCCCTATTTCCTTTGTGTAAGAGAGTGAGATAAGATTTTCCATTTAGTAGTTTTGTTATAGCTTTGAATTTTAGAAGCAAGTTTTATGTGCACTTCAATCGCAACAGGAATACGCTTCCGCATGAAGTTTGTCTCTGGCTCTCTTCAGTATCAAACGAAGAACCGAGGAGGGACCTCCAAATCGACTCTTTTTGTGGTCTTACAAATATCCACCTGCTCCATACACAGTAGCAAAAATGGGCATCTATCAAAATGGCCAAATACTAACGTGTTTTATTCAATCCTACAAAAACCACTTGAGCTAGAGGCGCCATATTTGGTACATAAGCGAGGTTCGGAAATTAGGTGGTTTAGGGCCAAACTTTGGGTGAAATTTACTGCCGTTTTTTTTAGGTATTTACGGATATTATCTTATCTTGCGGAGACCAATCAAGCTGCAAGGGCATTTTTTAACATATAAATAAAATTGGTATCTGGAGTGGTCCAACTCCTAGGTATAGGTATCGTAGGTATATCCGATTTTTTCAGGGTCAAAGGTTAAATGCGGTTAATATTAATTTTGATACTTTTTGAGTCTAGCATTCCAGCACTTACTATTAGACCTATTGGTGCCATGTTTTTCAGGCATGGAAGGTTTATAACTGGATAGAATAGGGTCAAAGTCCACTTAGAAACTTGGTAAGATTCGATCGCATTAAGCCAAATTTTTTAAACGTATTGTCATAATTGCTTAGATAGCTCCAGCCTGGCTTTTGTCACTTATAATGCCGGCCGGAACATTTTTACTGCTTGAAGCTGCTCTCAAACGAGTGCCGTAAAGCCGCACAGTGTAGCTAGTTTATGTATATAGTTAAAAGTATAGAATGTAAACATACACTAGCATATTTTAATAAGATAATGTTAAGATCGTTAAGATTATGGGCCTAATTTGGGTTCATTTTGAGATATACATTTTGAGACTAATTAAATACAGATGAGATGAAAGGTTATCAAACTGCATTTAATTGTACAACGACCCTGTGACTATCCTAATTTGGGATTGTCGGACTTCGATTTTTCGATTCGAACATTTTTTCCGAATTTTGATTCCATCACTACACATAGTAAATACACATGGCATTGACCCCAAGTTGACCTTTGCTGACCTCTAGAGGTCATGCTATGACACATCAACGTCATATAATAAGTGGGCAGACGTGGGAAGATTTTTGTGACTTTTCCTGCATGAAAAGAGTCCAGAGTTGTAAACGGAGAACGAAAAGTAAAAGATTTTTTTTTCCTTCTTTTTCTTGCTTTTTTTCTCTTTCCAAGGAAGAGTCCATAGTAAAATGCCTTCGCTTTTGTGTATGATTTTTAATTTTCTGCTAAAAACTTAAATTCAATCATTTATTTCTTTGATATATGGCAAACCCAAGATCAACATGTTTACATTGTACATCAACTTGAATATCAGTAGCTTATAAGCTATTACAAGAAAAAGTGCTTTTAGTCAATGGTTTATGTTAAAAAGTAAAAAATTAAAAATAAAAGATAAAAGATAATCAGTCACGAGTCAAAATTATCCAACGAATTCACACTTTATATGATTAGTTTGCTGAAATGTTTTATACGTTACAAGTTAATTATAGAGATACTTGTTTACAGCAGAGGATATACAGTGAGAATTTTTACCCTCCGTAGAAGAATTGACCGTTAATTTGGCGGGAAAATGTATTGCTGTGCAAAATGAACGGGATTTGAGTTTTTACTCCCCACCCAAAAGAAAGTTTTTACGGGGGTTAAAAATTCTCACTGTATAAATATGGTATTTTTTATATGTGTCGTGGTCCATCCTTGTAGATAAGAAACGTAAAGGCTTAAAGAAAGACGAGATTTAAGTAATGTATTTCAAGTTTATTTGGGAGGGCCGATATTGTTTGACAAAATATGTATAGGGGGGATATAGGTAGCGGCTATTGGGGTTGGCAAATCATATCGCAATTGAAGCAATATTTTGGCTTTGACCATCCTGCGCATGCGTCATCCTCCAGTAGTGGGCATTCCCCAACGATGACGGCACCATTGAGGTTTATGTTGTCAAAACTACTCTCTGTTGGTGCACAACAGACTATCTCACATTGTGAACGCCAGTAGCAAAGCACCCCTTCACCGGATGGGACGCTCCCCCAGTAAAATTCCATCGACTTGCACGTAGCAGGCAGACCATCTGTCTCCAACATTCCTAGTACAAGTGGAATGCAGGTGCATAGGATCATGACTCCGTTAATGACCATGTTAACCTACAAATGTAGGAACAGTATTAGAAAAACGACAAATTTACTTATTAGAAAATTACATTAAAACTTAAATACGGTATTGCCATTTTGCCAATTTTGATTTGCAAAATGACGCGAGACATTAGTGTTATGACGTCATAGAAACGATTGCGCAAAATACCAACTCCATGCCAAAATTATTACAATTTTCGATTTCGCTACGTGGAATGCTCTACGTCAAAATTGTCAACGCTTTTGTAAGAACAGCGGTTAAAATAAATTACTCTTTAGAAAGAAATCTTTTTTTTTTCATTGAAAAAAAAACTCCTAAACCTAACCAAAAAGTGACCGTATTATAGAAATTTGGGTGAAAAACTGGACTTTTGAAAAAGTTTGACATTTTAAAATTATTTTTACCTCTTACACAAAGGTTGGAGGTTGCACAAATCGGTCGTATGGTTCCACTTGAGCCTGCTGCCGAATGTTTTTATAACGCGAAATTAGCCAAATTTATATAAAGTTTGTACAGGTTACTAAAAGATAGATAGAACATACCAACTGTAAATGTCATTTTTGTGCCTCACTATTGAAATTTTAACAAAAACAATTTACTCAACCTCGTTCTGAAAAACGGGAGATTTACTATATAATTGTGGTCCTTTGGATTGAAAAGAAACACGATGGTTTTACTAAAAGGATTTTTTTTTGAAAATATTATATTTTCACACGTGTTCCAGAGTTTTTTTTTGTTCAAAAGAATGTAGATTTGTTGTGAGAACTGCACATTCTTTAATTTCAAAATTTGCAGTCTACTGGCTCTGAATGACGTAAATATTTTGTAATGTTTACAACCTAGCCTTTAGTTTTAAAAAATGAGGGTTTTAAAGTTGTAAAAATAATATAATTTACATTTAGCCAAACTACTTTCCAACATTCTTCTACTCTTGAGTTGGTCAAGTCTAAATGAAAGTAGAATGTGAGGCTGCACTTTTGCACATTCTTCAAAGTGTACCCTCAATCATCAAATCCTGTCATGAATGCAATTTTCTTGTAAGTACGGATTTGCATCCGCTGGCAGCTCTTGCTGATTTGGCAGAATGAATGAACCAGACGATGTTGTGAAGAGAGTTTTCAATTTTTTAATACAGTGGAAAATTTCCAACCAAGTAGAAAATTCTGATCTGCGTCATCAATGGAAGAGTGATGCGGGGAAATTACAATACCAAAGCGTATAGCTGCAACGAGCGTCAAAAATAGCTTAAAATGTATCACACATAACTGTCGTCAACAAATTAATTAACTGAATGAACTTTAACCTGTAATCAACCATTTGCTACCTAAATTTAATTTTTAGAAAATAGGGAAAGAGTTACCGCTAGACACTTGTAGCCTTTCAAGACGCCAAAAGAGGTCAATATCAAACGTATAAATGTGGTGATGGATATGTCAACGCTGTAGAATACCTTGTCAACACTTTATCAAAATGACAAAATGTTTATGTAAACGCATTCATTTGGTCATCAACATTGACGCCGAATTCATCAACTCAAAAACTCAAAATACATATCGAAATCTCGAAGTTAAATCTGAGTTTATGTTTTGGAATATCGAAGTGTATTTCAAGTGAACACCCATTGTCCGCCAATGTATCGAGCTAAGATTTCTAAAAAATTTAGAATGGAGGGGCTACGTAAAACTTAAACCACGGCAAAAAAGAGTTCGAAATTTTGAGTAATCCTAATTTCGATTTCGGAAAAAGTTTGTTAAGTGTGCTTTTGTTTTTATGCATGTTTTTCAAAGAGAGCTCTGTACCTATGAATTGAGACTCACGCCGAAAATGCCCAAACATGGCATATTAACTGTACGATCTTTGCATGATTTCCTTTTTATGCATGGCTTCCTTAATTCTCAATAAAGCCCTAATATTGTTAGGTGCAGAGCATTAGGATGCTTCATGATCATCTTTACACCTGTCTACAGTACAAAAAATACAATTCGACACCTGCAAATTCATACTTGGGGGTGATATTTGCAGTACTGCATCAGATTGTTTACTAGGATACTTACGATGGGTTACCCCAGAGACCTCCAGTTGATGAAAGCACATCGAAGAAATATGGACAACACACGTCCTATGCCTGTTCTAGCACAATCAAGCACTTTTGTACCTACTTTTGCACTGTTCAAATCCAAAGAATTTTTAACAAATGTTCAATAAATTCACATAAGTTGTCTTCATAATAAGCATAAGAGGGATGTTAGAGTTGAATGTTCCAAAAAGTACAGTTGTTTAAATCTTGATGGCCCAAGCCTACTACCTAGGCAGAAGCGGAATAAATTAAAAATTTAAATAAGTTTCAAGAAACCATGAATTATTGCTTACAGTAATGTGAGGCCTTTAGATGAGCTATAACTATATTTCTTTTAGAACCAAATGTTTAAGCGAAAATGTTCGAAAATAAGTGGCATAGTGGTTATTTATTTAGCAAAATCGTGTTATAAAATTTCATTTAAATGGTTTGGGTGTTCTAACTAAAACCTAAAATTCAATTTACAACGTTTTAATTACTTTCTCAATTGCAACCGTTGGGAGTTGGACAAAAAGTCTTTCACACATTCGCTACTCCTTCCCCATAATTGAGATTTTACGATGAAAAAAATAAAACCTAAACCTAACCTAATTTTTTTTAAACTCACATAAGGGAGCAAAGGAACGTTACTGCCGAGCACTCCTTTGCTTTTAAAAATTTAATACTACTGCAAACCGCCAATCCAGCGCGTCATAGAACATGAGTACCCATATATAACCCATATATATGGATATATATATATATAACCCATGAGATAAATAAATTAGGTAGCTTAAATCTTTAAATAGCAAAAGAGGTTAATAATAAAGATAAGATAGAAAATGTCGTATTTTAGAATTATAATTAATTTTTGACATTAATTGAATCCTAAATTAAAAGATATCGCTATCAATTTGCCCGTGGACTTCTCAAAATAGATTTCTGAGAAGTTTTTTTTAAACATTTTTTTAAACTTAATACTACCTAAACAAGCCCGCTCTAGGACAGAATAATCTAAAAAATTAAAGTAAAACCTAAGTCTTGAAAATATAGTTTTTTTTTTAATAAAAACGAGCCCTTTCAGAACTGCAACTAACACAGTTTTAGCAACTAGAACAGAAAAGTAGTTTAGGGATGCAAAGAAAGCTTTTGGTATTTAAATCAGTTAGGTCAATTTGGTTTATTCACTTTGATTTTTCAACCTGTTTCAGTACAAATCTTAGGAGTGATTGGACTTTTTTTTTATTCCCTTCTTATTTCCGGTGGCGGAACTCCATAGGTTAATTTGAATATTTCGTCGCTGTCGTCGGCTGAAACAATGAGATGTCCATTTTGATTGAATACAGCATTAACCGGGCGGAAGCAGTTTGGGGCGCATGTGGCAGTGTCGGGCTCATTCATAATTGGCAGAATTTCTCCGGTAGGTAGAAAGGGCTCCGTTTTGGTGAAGGGCAGGCGAACAACTCTGTATCCTGAAGGGTCATCTCGGTTCCATGAGCCATGAAGGGACACGAAGGCATCACCAATCATGTCACAGGGAAAGGCACCTGACTCCACGTTCTCACAATTCACGCCTTTATAAAATTCAATTCCCAAGGGGGCCGCGTGCGCCGACATGCCCAAATGTGGTGGACGATTCTAAAATAAATAATGTATAAATAATGCACAAAAAGTTTTTTTTAAGTCAGAATTAGGTATAGTTTTAGAAAGAAGCACATACACATACATAGATAGACAAAAAATACAATAAAATTCAATACTTGTCGTAGCATGGGGTTGTATGCTTCTTGGTTGCACAAAAACTTAACTCTTCACCACTCAGCGCTAAAGTTGGGCATATTAAATCCAAGTTTTTTACTAAAACTAAGTTAACTAAAGTGATACTGTGCTAAGTAGCTTTCCAAACAACATTTTTAAATTTAAAATGTTATGGTAAACACCATATCGATGTACATACATAACACTAGTTCACATTAAATAAAATTAAAATTAAATGTAAATATTGATATTTCACTCACGTTGTTAGCGTTTCGACACCATTCATCAGTATGAATACCATCTTCCATAAATATTGGCCATGCAAATTGGGTCAGTTGCTCATAGCCCTCAAGCACATCAGAGCTCCAACAATAGGGGTAGCCATAGTGCGCTCCGATTGGTCCATCGAAACGATTGAGCTCTTCTGCAGGATTGGTGTTTCGAACAAAAGGGTATGGCCCTAAGTCAGGTCGGTCCAACTCATCTGCGCCATTTTCAACACCCCAGAGCATTCCATGAGAGTCAAAGGCAATACCAACATGGTTCCTTACACCATCAGCATAAACCTGTAAACAATCAATCATAATCAAAAAGTCAATCAACCAACTAGTATAGTATTTCCTGTAACATTGGATCCTAACGCAACCTTAACGCAATAAAATAAACCATAAATCGAAAAATAAACTTTTTCTAAACCTGAAAAAAATGGTTGCCGTTGGTATACAAAGTGGAAAATGTTGTTTCAAAAATTGTAAATATGATGAACCTTTTTTGATACGATAATTTAAAAAAAAAATTGGCTAATTCTACTAGAAACTTTTTTTTTGTTATTAGTACTGATCACTTGATTTAGTAGGATTTATAGTTTCAATTTTATCGCCACAGCCTTTGTTTAAATATGTTTTGCTTTGCTGAGGTTGAAGCTGGCGCTTTGCTGATTTAAGTAATGCCTTTTAAAAGCGCATTGCATTTTTTTTTGCTTTTGGGATATATTGGGATAAATACTTACTTCTCCGGTAGCAAAGTCAATTGGGAATACAACTGCATTGGATAAGTCAAATCGTCGAATTCGTGCTCTGTCTGAGTTTGGATCTACATTTGCATCAGAGCCGATGCTGACGTAAAGAACTGATGAAGTTGCGTCTGGGAAAGCTAACGTTCGCGTCGAATGGCCACCGATGGGAATATTGGTGATGACCGTTTCTGCCGGTACGTGTGGTCCAAGGTCATGTGACCCAGCAACGTATGGCCACCGGTATACGCCCCTGTCAGAGGAAGCGTACAAATAGCCGTTATGATGCGTCAGTCCATGGTTGAGACGCAGGCCGTATGTCCTTCCGTTCACGAGTTCAGCTTCAGTGAGTCCGATAGAGCCGTCCGGGTGAACTATTTCGGTAACGGCTAAAACAGACGCCGTGTTCTGACTGACGTACAAGAGGTCACCTGTCTCGTCCACAAAGAGACCACGTGGTGTTCCCTTGGACATGTACAGTTGACCAAAGTAGTTTGGTGCTGTGATAAATTCAGCCGAGTAAGCAAGGCCGAAGCAGGCCACAAGAGCCAAAAATTTCAAGTTTCCCATTTTTAGGCAGGGATAGAATAAAACTGCAGTTAAGCTAGTCTTAGCTAACATTTATTATAACTGGACAATTTGAGTGCTAAATTAAGTTATCTCTGCTATCTGTTGCTAGAAATGTTGAAGTGTTTGTCTAGTTTATACAATGAGGCCACTTTGTTCCCAGATAACGTTCATTTGACATTTTCGATGGTCGTGCAATTTCTGTATGTTATCTAAACGGATCGACAATACTTGAAGATAAATTGAAAAGCATGATGCTAATGCTAATTAATGTTGCAATATGATATCAATCGAGTTTGTCAGGGATATTAACAAAATGAATATACAGGGTGACGCCGAAGTAGGTAACGCTGTTTGAAGACCGATAATTAAAAAAGTTATCGGTCGATTTCCGTTTTCAAGGTCTTAAAATGACCG
>VYYI01001507.1:0-19142 GCA_021029175.1 Bilobella aurantiaca
TGTTCGATTTGAATTAACAAACCTGAATATCCCTGACTGCCAACGGTACGCCGCTCTCCAGCGATGTAGTTCCTCCTACCACATAAAGCGTCTCAACGACGCGGCTAAAACAAATAAGAAAAATCGTTTATCTATTTGAAATTGCTCTAAAATGACCGTGTTCAGTTCCGGTGGTCCTTACTCTGTGGCGCAGTGCTATGAATCAATAAACCATTTTAATTAGAATTAAATAAAAAAACCGTTTTGGCGGATTTATTGTAAGACGCACCGCGGCGGTTACGACGCAGTCAGAAGTTACGAGTGATCCGCCGCAAAAATGGTGGTATGCGCCGCTTAGGGACTTGATTTGAAGCGACACTTGGTACGGCAGCTCGCCATCCTTTGCAGCGATTCCGCCGACAATCCTGTCCGAATCGAACGGATTGAAAACGTTGTTGAAGCGCAAAGACGCTGGTAGGGGCGGGAGGGAGGAAAGCACTGTAAATTGCAAATTGCGCCCAAAATTAACATAACTATAGTTAATTATAATTACTAATTAGGACAATTAACTTTCAACATAATTGTACAACCAAACAACACAAAGAAGCCAGCGTTATTTTACCTATCTCCGTATTCAAAATAATCAGCGTGACAAGACCTCCAAAGTTATTCATGGCGTTCAAACGATTTTTTTTTCAGAACTGTTCTAAAAAATCAATTTCAAAAAAGTTTAAAAAAAAATATAACTTGTGAATGATACAAAATCTCCTCCTTATTTTAGCTGCTGAAAAAGTACAATGAGAATCAAGCTACTAAATTCTGAAAAAAAAAGCTTTACTAAAAGAAAAGGCAGACGCTCGGTAAATTTTTTGGCAAAAGGAAAAAAATTTAAGGCCCTTTTTTTAAATTTAGAATTAAGTGCTTGGATTTTCCTATTGTTTAAGTTTTTCTCGCAAAGAAAATTGTTTCAACATTCTAAACCCTTTTCAAATTTTTTAGAACAGAATATTTGAACAAAATGCTAACAATCTTACGGTTAACTTTTCTATTCAAAATTACTTCTTTTTCAAAACTCATCCAACCCCAAAATCCATCCATTTTTAAGTGAAACATTGCTCGTTACTTTTTCGGATATTACTTTTATACTTTTAGATATTGCATAAATTTTTTAAACTTCTAAATAGCAAGTTATACAAACCCATTCCAACTTTTTCAAAATATTTAGAACACACAAAACTATTCAGAAAACACATTTTTAATATCCATTTTTTTTTAAACCTGTTTACTAATCTCAGTTCTAGGGTTGGCAAAATCTAAAGGGATTGATTTTTTTTTAAATTTTGATCTTGAATTGACAAGTTTCTTAATAAATGCAATTTAATTAATTTAATTAAAGTCCTTAATTACTTCATAATAATATAAACAGCCTTTGGACGACGATCGACGACAACGGAAGTAATAATAACCAAAAAATAATTGAAACGAGATTGTTATTACAAAGAGAAAAAAAGAAAGGAAAAACGGGAAGTTTATGAAATAGGGAAGCTCCAGACCCAAATTATTCCAACGCCATTTTCCTCCTACTTTTGCTAATTACCTTAATTACTCTTAATTAATTACTTCACTTAAATGCAATTACAAGTTATACTCTCTTAATGTTTCTTCGAGTTACATCAGATAAAGCTTCCTGGTTTTTAGTTTATTCAACTGGAGTGTGTGACACAGAAGAGGGTAATGGAAGGGTCCTCCAAGTAGTCAACAAAAAAGGGTCAAGGGTCATTCTCCCTCCCTTTTTTTTCTTCTTCATTCAACACCACTTACTAAATAGCTCCTGTTTTTGGAAAATTATAGACTAATTTGTACATAAAAACAATCCACTCTCCTAAGAGCCCTATATTCCTTAAGTAATTTAGCTTTTCAGTAATATTGCAACAGCACTAAAAAAANTTACTAAATAGCTCCTGTTTTTGGAAAATTATAGACTAATTTGTACATAAAAACAATCCACTCTCCTAAGAGCCCTATATTCCTTAAGTAATTTAGCTTTTCAGTAATATTGCAACAGCACTAAAAAAAATTAAATTATAACTCATCCGGTAATTAATTAGTATAAGGGCTAATGCAGACAATATTTTTTGCATATTTGTGGCTTTGGAAAATAAATCCCAAGAGTGGAAGGAATTAGCGTTTTTTTTTTAAGTTTTACAGGGTTCTTTGTAACTTTGTTAACAAATGCAAAATCTCATGGCCGCTTTCATTCAGTCTACTCTTAAGAAAGTTAACAAAAAAACTTAACTAAAATCATTTAACTAAAAAAAACACTTTGAAGACCTAGACAGGAGTTCTAAATTGATTTCGGTTTTACAATGTAATAACAAAACAAAAAGCAGTTTGCTAAAAAAAAGTTCAATTTTCTATCCTCTTCGCTGCTGTTACTAAAAATTGAGAACATTCTTGAGAGTTGTCTTCACTAAAAAAAAACTTAACAAAACTTTTTTTTTCTAAATAAAAAAAAAGTTCAATTTTCTATCCTCTTCGCTGCTGTTACTAAAAATTGAGAACATTCTTGAGAGTTGTCTTCACTAAAAAAAAACTTAACAAAACTTTTTTTTTTCTAACCAGGAAAACCGAGTTATCGTATCATTCTCAAACCGGTAGCTCTCAAATACCGTGCATCCCGATATCTCCATAAAAAAATATCCGGAATCCGGAAATTCGGTTATCAACAGCAAGTGTCAAAATAGTGTTCAACTAAAACAATAAATGCCGAAAAATCTGTTTAGAGTGAAACTAGATCAAAAACAAAGTTTAAAAAAAAACATTTTAACATCAACATTTTATCAATCATGATGTCCGAAATTATGAAATCAGTATTATCAAGTGTCAGACTTTGCGGAGTACATTTGTTTTACAAGCGAATTGGAATCGTTAACAAGCCGATTACCGAGTCAAAACTTTGACTCAAACTTTACTTGCGCCGATATCGGTAATATAAAAATACGGAATTCCTGATAAAAAAAAACAAGAGATTAGCGATTGAAAGCATGGGATTGGCTCTTAAAATCATGAAATTAGCGATTGAAATCATGGATTCAGCAGTATCGAGAGACCGGAACTTGAAAACACTCGAAACTCGATTCTCGTGGAAACTCGTTTATCCTGAAAAACTTCAAAAAACCTTTCGTTTTTCGTAACTCATAACTCTAGTCGACTGATGATGTCTTTAACACGGTTTAGGAATGGAGCAAAGTGGACTGAGTTGGCCTCCTGCATATGCCTTCACTTCGTTCATGTACTTGTCAATGGTGTGTATATTAGGCGGCTCATGACTTCCAGGAAGTGGGAGGGCGGCAAAGCTTTGGGCGAGTACACTGCGTAACCTATTTAGATTCTGACTCAGCATCTCGTTCTGCAGTTTCTGCTGTCGCATCTCGTGCTCCATTCGCTCAATCTCAGCCTGCATTTGTTCGACGTGCTTGTTGAGCGTTGCATTTTGTTCTTCACATTCAGCTACGGTCTTTCTCAGGGCTCTCAGCTCCAATTCACGGGCTAAGTGGAATTCAGGGAAAATAGAGAGAAAAAAGAGAAAATTATTGATCCGCATTTTCACTAGCCAAATGACTTTCTTTTTTAGCAATAAAAATATTTACGACTTCAAAAAAACTAAGGGCTCAAGGATTTTTTTTCCATTCCCTAATTACAATTTCCATCTTTCTCCGAATCTCACGTTTCCCACAGGCCAAAATTACCTGTTTCATACTTCAGTGAGCTTTACGATTTTTTTTAGGAAATGGAAGTGGTGCTAATTAAAAAACACCTTTGTTCGATTCACCCCATTATACAAGACACGACGCTTTCCATATAATATAAAATTGATTCAAATCATAGAGGGTAAGCTAAAATTAAAATACCGAGAGCATTACTCGACCGAAAAAAGATTTTTCAAAAAAAAAGTAGAAAAATTTAGAGCCAAAAGTAAAGAAGCCTTTTACAAAAGGACAGTTTTGTTTACAACGAAAACATAACGTCAAAAGTTTAGTTTAGATTATCGCGAGTGCCAAAAATTCCCTTTGTTTAAAAAAAAGTAAAGCAGGTGCCAAAAGGGTTAATAAAACAAAAAGCAAATTTGTGTGCTAAAAAGACCCTTGAGAGAGCGTCGTGACTTGTAGTAAGGAAGGAAATGAGCGTTTTGTATTTTTTGTCTCTCAATTCGGTTCTTTTTCTTTCTCTACTTTTTGTTAGTTTCTTATATTAAAAATTCTTGAGCGCCAATAAACTTGTTCATAACGTATTAACTTTTTAGAACAAAAATTGTTGTTTTTCAAAACGGTGCAAAGAAAAGGGATTGTAAGCATAACCAACCTTTGTTATGGTCGAGAAATTCCTCGGTAAATATGGGGATTTCCATACCCGTATTGTCATGGTTCATGTGGGCGGCACGGTTCATCATGGTCATGCCAGTGCTGCTTCCGGGAAGATTTCCGATTGTTACGACGGTGTGTGGGCCAACGCCAAAGGTGCTGTTGGCTCCAGAAATGTTCATGTCGAGGGGACTACTCTGCTGAGACGCTGCCACCTGAGCATGATTCACCTGATTCTTCTTCTTTCGCTTTCCAGAAGACTTGAAGCTCTCAGTCTTCTTGAAAGCGCTCATCTCACGCTCATAATTCTGCTTATCCATCTCAGCAGAATCCAAATATTTCTACAATTCACACAACTTTAGTTTTGAGAACTATATTTTCTAAGAAAAAATATTTCAAAGCTGCATAAACTCGGATTGCACCACCAATACACTACACTACTTTTGTACAAATTGTTACGTACAACCAACTTAAGTTAATAGATTTGATTGTTTTAAAAACTATTTTAGAAAATAGTTTTATTTTATTTTATTTTTTGGATATTTATTTTATTTTATGAATTTTTGCAACCTGCAGTTCTGCAAATTGCAAGATTAAAAAAAATCCTGGTCCTGGATTTCCTGGATAAGATCAATGAGAATGAATTGTAGACATTTTTTATAAGGAAATATATTAGGTTTGTTCTAAATTAAAGATCGCGAAAGCATGAAAACTATTTTTCCTAAAAAAAGAAGTGTAAATAATTTTCGTTCATTCGGTAGCCATTTCTCATTAACATTCGGTTGACTTCGTCTGATGCATTAACCTGCCCCAATCTCTATGCACTGATTTTGGACATGAAACGATTAGAAGCGCTACCTACTTGTTTTGTATCTCGATCCATATTGTTCCATTCTTGGGCCAACTGCCGAATAATCTCATAGAAAGGCATCTCCGGGTACATAGATCGTAGCTGGTCACGCCGTTCTCTCATGTAAACATAGTAGCCTAAAAAAAAGAAGATAACGATAAACATTCCAGATTTTCTAGTATAATTTAGTAAACGTAAACTCCTAAATTGTGAAATCTTCCCTTTGACGCGAAATCGCGTAGAGATAAAATTACACTTAAAATTTCATTCATATTTTTAGCTTTGGAGATAAGGCTGCCACTTTATCACTTTGTTATCAATTTACTTAGAGCGCGGATAAAGCACAAATCTTCTCGTAATCTTTGACGTTAAAGGAACACAATATCGATTTCGTTGGTAAATTACAAAAAAAATGAAGTAATACTAGTGTAGTGAATGAGGTTGATCTGATGAAAACAAAATGAAAATTGTATTTAAGTTTGTTTTGATGTGATTTAAATTCAATATTTTACCTGAGAATCTGCGCTGTTTTGGAGTGTTGGGATCTGGTTTCTTGTACACTTTTTTCCTAGGCCATGTTTTCTTTTTGACAGGCGGTTGTTCTGACCTCTGTTGCAGCGTTCCTCCTTCCGTCTTTACCTCTATTTGGAAGCCAGAACCGATACCCGAACCACCGTCAGAACTTCCGCCCTGACTGGATCCACCACCCCCAGAATTGACCTGACTCTGAGATTGGGTGGGGTGGGCTGCTGGAGGAGGTTGTTGCTGCTGCTGGGCTCCAGTTGACATATTACTGGGACTCTCATTGTGATGCTGCTGGGCGGAGTGCTGTTGTTGTTGCTGCTGCTGGGATACTGCAGGCATCATATTTTGCTGAATGTATGTCTGGTGGTAGCCGTTGGGGTTCATCGACATGTCCATTATGGGAGCATTAATGTTCATACTGTAACAAGCTACGCGACACTCCTCTCCTTCTGTAACAATTAAAAACAACAATTAAAGATGAACAGAAAACTTTATTTAAGTCATGAAACTAATCAAGACTTAAAACGTTTTTCATGGCAAGTTTTCGTTTTTGTGAACGGAACCTAATTGCTAAAAATACACGAAATTACCCGTCTTCTTTTTTTCATGAAAGTCATTAGCGTTAATTAAAGATAAAATCTAGATAAAAAAGACTTGATTGCCGTTAATTTTAAATTGAAAAAATGCATCGTTCCTATTCCAATCACCAAAAAATTGACAAATGTTTCATCATACTAAAAATCTAACTTTGAAAGCGCTCCAACGCGAGTTATTACGTTTTTACAAAATCCACGAAATAAAAATAAGGGCTACACGGATTCCGAGTAATCATGCGTATGCAAATTACTATTTTTTTTAACACAATGATTTACGCAATGACATGTGCCGATTGACATCAACTTGGGCTCATGAGCCAGACCACTATTCTGCAAAGGTCAATTCTGCGTTTTCGCGATAAATAAATTGGACACGTCGATGGTGACCAGTTTGATATCCAATTGATGACAAAATCCAGCGATAGCCTAAACACTGGTTTACGTCGCAGCGGAATTGACCAATCGGAGAAACACTGACAGGAAATTATTCTGTTCCAAATATGCCAAAATTTTCTTGAGATTTTGAGGACCTTACCTGGGAGGAGGAGAGGTTAATCCTTGACCGACCGTTGGTCCAACGGTGTCAGGATGTCAGCCCTTCGAGAGCAGGATGGTTGACACGTCCAAATTGACAAGGTCAAGTGTCCCGGTCCAAGGGTACGAAGGAAGGGCTCAAGGACAGATGACCACCGGAAGTGTGTCCAGGAGTGGAGGTCTCTGGGGCAGTGGCCGTGGAGTGTTGACCCGTGACAAAAGGTGTTGTGAGGGGGCCCTTAGGCAGAGGTCAGGAAGGGGTCACGTTCGGAGTATCGTTAATTGGCAGGATCCCAACGTGGTTGATAAAAATAGGACAACAACAATGGACTGTGTTATTAAGTGTGATTTGAGATATGGTGGATATAGACGCCTATGCATGCCTCTATAATGGCTGCCACAAAATAACAAAAACACAACCACCTCCCACTCACACACTCCCTAAAGTCCCCTGCACGCCCCTCAACACTTCAGGGCCGTCTCACACGCGCTCTAAGGGCCCTCCTCCTATAATTCAATAATTCAAGGGTACCCTTAGAACCCCTGCATTGAATGGTACCCATATTCATACTTAATCATATTATTTTATTCATTTATATAATATATTAATAATATTATTAATAATTGATTAGTTTAATATTCATGCACTTCCTGTCTGCAAAAAATAAAATAAAATTTTCCTTTCTATTATAAACGGAAAAACGTGCGTGCAAAGTGCTTTTACAAAATCAATGCTTGACCCTTCACACAACCATCATTGCCTGGGGCATCCTATTTCTTTTATAAAAAATAGAAGGAAAAGGAGTGCTTAGCTCACTGCTAAAATTTAATTGCCACTTGCGACTAGCCATACAAGCCCATTTTAGGACAGGAGGACGCACAGACTGAAAATTAATATGCTCATGTCCTAGGACGAATTTACTTGTTTGGATAGTTTTTTTTTTTACATTTATTAGTAACTGAAATGTACTAATTTCAATGTGAATTAATTTAACTCTGTTTTTGGACGGGACTAATTTTTTATTAAGTTTGAAATTGATTGACCACCGATATACGTGTGGTGGTAAGAAAGAGAGAGATGTCAAAACGTTTAGAATAAGTGTTGTAAAATTAGTGTTATATAATTATTATAAGTTGTAGGAGTGTAGTTAAAATAGCAAATTGATTAATCGGCGAGCCCGTGAGCGATGTTCCGGCCCTGACTCGCCCTACACTTGCTTCGCTATGTTTGAGTAGAAGCGCTAAGCCTCAGCTACACCCTTTTCTTCATTGATCCAATTTCCAAAATGGCTATAGCGTCCTCTACAAGTCTACCGTCAAACTCCCGCGCTCACGCAAATATTCACCACAAATAGGCATAGCACACACAGGTGAAAAACGCTACTAACAATTATAATGCATAACGCCTAAACACATGGATTATAGTCACTCAATTACAGGTGGAAAATGACCTATCAATAATTAATTAAAGCTCTATTTCTAAAGTGGCTCTTCCCCACCTCATGCAAACTTTACAAAAAATATAGACAACAAAATTGACCTTTAAAGTTGCTCTATATTCCATTCATAAAATGCCCACGCTACACCTAAGGAAGCGTAGTATGTTTTACGATAAGTAAATTATAGCAACTTATAGTATTTTGCTACTAATGTTGCGTATTATACAAGTATTTTCTACTATACAAGCGTATAGCTTATTATAGTATTTTCCTTACCCAAATTGGTACGTATTACAACATATAACATTTGAAATTGTCTTTTTTACTTTTCATTAACTTAGCAGATTGTATACTTAATTTTTTAAAGTGAAACAAACATTTCAAATGTTAATTAAATCTTTGCAGTGTGATACTTTACTTGGCTTTAATTCATTCGGAAAAGAAGAATTTCCACCTTTTCAATTAAGATTCTGTTCTCCTCGCTTGACCTAATTGCGTGCTTAATTAATTAGCTTTCACTTTAATTTCCACCTTGAAAGTTGACTTGAACTTGACAGCTTGTGTTGTTTCTCAAAACTGAATTTCAGCCCCTTTAGGTAAATTACAAAACGGAAGATACTAGGTATCCTGTTCAAAATTGATAGTTTTATTAGGATTAACTTAAAGCTCGAGTTTGCAAAATGAACGATTGGAGTTAACAATAAGTTAAACATAGTCAAAATTGAGTTTAAAATTATTGCATGTGTACTTTTGAGAGGAATTACTTGATTAGGTCGTGATGAAATTTAAAACAGGGTGGGATATCGAGTTCTAATGCGAGAATTAGCGTTATTTTTAAAAATGTAACGATAAGTAGTTTAAAGTAACTCTTTCCTTGCATTGATTGAGTTTTTCCAGACTCTATTTTGAACTGAACTTAACATTTAGTAGCACACACGTTTTTAGCATTGTCATTTTTGAAAAATGAAAGTTTAGGAATTGGTTACTTTCACTTCTCAGTCTTTCTCCTTATCCTTGTTGAGTTGAACATTCCAGGCGCATACGACGCGGTCGAATCCGCAGGTGAACAAATTACATTTCGGGTCATCCAACCAGGTGGACGAAGTGACCATGCGACGATGTCCCTAAAATTAAAAACAACAGCAAGTTTTTCAAGATATTTTAAATTAAAAGTAAAACAAAGATTTTCAAAATATCAAGTTTTTAAAGGACTAACTTGACGATTGGATCGCGGTAAACGAGCCACGCGCTGACCAGCGAGGTCAAAGATCCGTACATGCCTGTCATCATGCGGCACAGCGATCAAGCCGGAACTTGACAGCGAAATGCGATTGACAGCCGAGTCCAGCCGAATGGTGACGAGTGACGAGCGCATGTTACGAATATCCCAAACTTTTACGGTACGATCATCGGACCCGGAGACGAGTCTCTCTTCCCTTGTAAATGCAGCGCTCGTGATATTACTAAAAGAAGATGAGTGCAAAGGTAAAATGTTATAAGTTAATATTAATGTCAATATGTTAAGACGATGTTTGAAAGAAAAACTGCGAAAATACTTACTCTGTGTGACCCTGAAATACTGAGACGGAATGACATGGATTCCGCATGTCCCACCTGAAAATTGAAAACGACATTTTTTTTTAGAAAATTATTAATTTTTCAAAATATTTTTGAAAACTTTTACATTCGAAATGTGCAATCCTTGGAAGTTGTGACGACCAACTTCTGAACGGGATGTGTTGTGGCGTAGCTAAGCTCTTGATCATGACCAGAAAATGTTTGGAGACGTTCTCCCGTTTGCGTGTCCCAGAGGGATGCGGTACGATCCCATGAAGCTGTAATTAGTTGTTCTCCACCTGAAATTGATTTAAAAATTAGTACAATTACAATTAATTAATAGTTTATGAATTTATAGTTTGAGTTTGATTGGCTTTTGCTCAATTCGCTCTAACCTGCCAACCAATCAGCAGCGATTACCACAGAAGTATGGCCACTCAAAACATGTGAAGGTGTTCTGAGCGTTGCAGCAAGGCCAATCGGCCCATCAACAGCATCTTCACATTCTTCCTTTTCAGATGACTCGAATTCTTCCTCCGAAGAAAGACCTTTTTGAACCTTTAATATTTCGTGGTTAAAAATACGAAAAATGTTTTTTTTTAAATCACAGAAAAACTTCCGTTTTTATAAAATAACTTACCATTTGCTCCCATGCTACCGATGCTTGCCAGATATGAGCAGTGTTGTCACCAGAAGCCGTGAGCGCCAGTTCTCGAGAAGGATGAAAACGTATTGAATTAACTAAAAAGGAACGCACAAGACGTTTAGTTGAATGGTTGACTTTTTGACCTAGAATTATTTTTTAAGAACTTCAAAAATATGTTAGCTGACCTGACCCCGTATGACCCTGATAACGTAATAGGCAGCGCCCTGATTCGACTGCCCAGACACCTGCCTTATGATCTGCCGATGCTGTACCGATTACTGGTATTCCAAGAGCCGATTTCGAAGCTGAAAGAATCGGTAATTTTTGGTTTTGACTATAATAGTTTAAAAACTATTTTTAGTTTAATAGTTAAGTTTACGTTAATTCGTTCAACTTTTTTTTTCATATCAGAGTTCTGTCAATATTACATGAAATATCCCAAATTCCATCCTTATGTCCAGCAAACTCCTTCTGAAGTCGACAGGTTACTGTGTTGGTTTTAAAACTAGAAACGATTCGATTCGTCTGAGCTTTTAAACGCAGTGCCACCTTTTGCTGGCCAGGAATTCCACCTCCTAATATTCGAGGGGGAAATTAAGATTTTACAATACAATAAATGACAAAAACAAAAACTGATTACCTTTCACTTTCAAAGCCTTAGCACCACCAGTTGGCGGAACGTCTCCTGCTGGTCCGTCCGTTCCATCTACCGAAGCAAAAGGCTGAAACGGCGCAGGCTTGTCCGAAGGCGTTGACGTACTGACACCCGTGTAGACTGCATTCTCCCGGCATTCTATCATGGTTTGCTCCAGTTTCTGTCGGACTAAGATTCATATATGTTCCATAAGTACGTGCTTTTTGAAACATGTGAAAAACGTAGACCTACATTTAAATTTCACTAGTTCATGCTAAACTTACGAGTGACATTCTCGAGATACATTGATTCGAACTCTCGTTCGATTTGATTGAACAAATCGTTGAGCCTTGACTGCAGGTCCGGCGGGAGCTGGGATTCACCTTTTTCTTTTGACAAAGATAATGACATTTGCTTAGGTTCTCTATGATTGTTTAGTAATTAATTAAATGTAATTAATAATTAACTCTTCTTACTCAAACTGGAGCGTTTTCGCATTGATTTCTTGTAAGGGCCGTCGTGCGATAGAGGCATCCTCAAGTTACCGTTGTCGTTGAAAACGTATGGCAGTCGTATAGGTGTGCACAATTGACCTGCAAATAAAAACACGTTAATTAGATTAACTACAAAAATTAATTACGCCCAATTCATCCTATTCCGAACCTTACCTTGATTACGTGGTTGCCGCGGTTATCGCTAATTAAAAGTTAGGCGAGGTCACGAAAGGTCAAGTCACTAAACTATGCCTTCTAACCTCATTGCTAAAGGTTAACGGTAATTAAGTTAATTAATTAACTAAATGTTACGCAATTAATGAGAGAAATGTCATATGTTCTGTCTCACAAATGTCAACAATATAAAAGGAAACTTTGTTTTTATGAATTTGAATGCACAGCCTCCCGCCAAAACAACTTAAGCGTCAATAGCCTATACAGGTTTAATTGAAAGCTCAAACGACGTTTGAATTATTCAATTTTAAATTGCTAATTAACTAATAAATTAGGTGTGTAAATCTTCGACTAAACTAATTGAAGAAAAGGTGGTTTGACTAAAAGCGTTTCGTTTGGGAAGGTTGGAAAGACGAGAAAAGAGTGTCCATGCAACGTACAAATAATTTGATTAAGTTACAAATTAGTAATTTGAATAATTTGATTTAACGAACTTATTTAATATTTGGTTAGTTTAACTAACTTGGCTTGTTGAAATTATTTAAAAACAGATAAGTTGTCATTGAAAGGTACTCTAATAAACCTCATCCTCATGCTAGTATTTACCATTAGGATCAAGATATATGTCAAAACAGTAAATTAGCTAATTACATTTAAGTAGTTAATGAAAGGGCAATTAAAATTACAAAGGCTGTCATTTGTCTTTACCCCTGTGCGCCGCACTCCTTTTTCTGAAATTCCATTTCTTCCAAAAACGAACCTGGTGTGGAACCTTCAAAACCATAATTAGCCGAAATTACACAAAGCTAATTGTAATTAACTAATTGTAATTAACTAATTGTAATTCTCCAGTACTAATTTTGAATTTTCAAAACTACTTTTTTCAGAAAATTAGTCTTTTACTTCACAAATCCGCATAATTTATTTATTTTTAAACACAACTCCAATCATATCGCGTGTCCCCATGGTGACCTTGCCACAATTATTCATCCCTAAATTTTCAAAATTCGTTGACACGAACACCCCAAAATTCAGTTTCAATTTAAAACCTAAAACTCAATTTCGTATAGTTACAACACTAATAAGCAAAACCTAACCTAACCCAACAACTGAAGCGTTTAAAACTGAACTATTAGCCCAGCATGGAGGTCATGGCCCTTAATAAAAAAAAAGAAAAATTAAAACCAAAACTCAGAGCCCTTTAGCAGTAGGATGAAAATTTTGATTAAAAAATTAAGCTGATTTTGCAGCTGGATTTAGACTTCGTTCCTTTTCCGTTCCCTTTCCACTTCATGAAGGGATTTTAGTGTTATTTTGCATCTCTGTATGAAAATTCTGCGTAGTTGCTTTGGTACATTAAAATAACAACACTATTATCCCTACACAAAAAGGAACAGGAACGGAAAAGGAACGAAGTCTAAATCCAGCGTAACCCCTTTCCTACAGCTTTGAAATTTTAATTAGTTAATAACGATAAATTAAAATATTGCTTCAAATCGAGTTACTTAATTACCTTTTCCTACTCATGACAGCTTCGAATTAACTAATTGTAGTTTTTTTAAGGTTTTAAAACGTTGTCTTTAAAAGATGCAACTATCATCAAAATACAAAGTACTAGACATCAAATTAAAGTGAAAAGTATTAAAAAAACTTTGATTATTATTTAACTAAAAGGCTAACTTATCATGAATAAATTATTTCTTTTCATTACCAAAATAATTTATGCTATGCTAAATCGCCAGTTAAAGAGTTAGCACGTATTGCACTAGAGAAAATGGAAGGTATAGTTTAATCCTTTTTCGTTTTCTATTGGGTTAAGATATTTGTATTTCGTATGGTACGTAATTGAGTGGAATATTAATTAAAGTTAATTGCTTAATTAACTTAACTATCAATATCAATTTAATTAAAGATTAAATTCATCGCGAAACGTCCACTTGAGCAGAGAGTCCTCTCTCCGAGTCTCTCATCCCTTCCTTCCGTTGTCTCTCCGTCTCAAAAGTAGGGTAGGAGAGATAAAGTATGAAGAAGGGGAAAGTGGCCTATTACTTTTGATCCAGTTGCTGCGATGGGTTGCGATGAATTTGTGCTGTGCTAGAGTGGACTCATAGCGAAGAATTCATCGCGAGATCGCAAGGGAGAAGACAAAAGAGGCAGAGCAGTGTCGAGCCGAGTCGAGTCCCAGTCAGTTGTTGACTTTCGTCTTTTCACAACAACACCAAATACCCTACCATTGACATATCCCCAGAATCCTTCGGTAAGTCAATCAGTGCTGTGACCACCCTCTGGACAAGTGACCTCGAGGTCAAGGGTGCCAGTGACCCATAGCCAACGGACATCCTTAATTAAAGTTACCCTTAATCATGGCAGCAAGTGACGACGAGCCCATGCACCTCTACGAAGTCTTTCAAAACTGCTTCAACAAAATCGCTAACAAACAGCCAGGTAAAGTAGCTTGCAGTAATTCAATTCTGATCATAAATGAATGGATTCATAGCAACACAATTACTTTAGCTATCAGTAATAATTATTACTAATTAGTAACATTAATCCCTGTGTAGTAATTTACAAATTAACTAAGGCTTCAATTAACGTTAATTTAAATGCTAATTTAGTTCAGGGAAGTTCAGTAAGATCTCGGGCTTTCAGCTATCTCAAGTAATGGGTAAAAGTGCATGAATTAACTGCGGTTGATGTAGCGGCGATTCTTCAATTATCCAAAAAGTGCTGGTTGATGCTAAACCGTGGAATTTCTGACTGAATCACTCCTCCAATCAGCGATTGTCAATTAACTAAATTCAAGATAACTCCTAGTTAGATTAATTAGTTGACAACTAAATAGAATCATGTGATACTGGATGGTCACTGGCCAACGCTTGGAAGCCCTGCTCATAACATTCCAGTTAGCGCTACCGAACCCAATCAATCGCCATTTTACGCGATTCTTGAACGTTCTTTTCATACTGAAAATTTGCTGGAATAACACAATGTCACCTGGAACAATGCCCATGAAGCACTGCTCCATTTCAAAAAGTACTGGATTCGGATACTTGCAGTTAGACTAGGCAATATTTGCAAAGGAACAACGATTAGAAAATTGCTGGTGAAACAACAACGCTTCGTCTGATACATAGCATGTTCAGTTACGCTTTTGCCGTTGCGCTCTGGATTTCTACAAAATGGCAACTGTTTTGGAATGGAAAAAAGAAAAGAAAACAGTTTAATATTCAGATGCCTTTGTAGTTTTTCGAAAATTGAATAACTGATCAATTTGTTCCCCATCTTCTATTGTATCTCCAAGTATTTTGCAAATCAATCGTTTTTAGATCCATCCGTCCTTGTAAATTATCTGTCACAAGGAGACTGTCAGTTAGCCACTTTTACCGTTCAGTAGGTCAAATCTTATCCTAAAGTACACAGAAGCTTAAAAAGGACAACTTTACAAGTTTAAATCCAGAAGAACCATTGTCTCCTCTACGAAAACAAAAGTTTAACTACCGATGATAACAATGGTGAGTCCGTACGGTACTGCACATTGTTTGTATTGACTCTGACATAATTGTTGACCTAACCTACTGAACTAGGCAGTTCCTTCCATTGAGACTTAATTTGTTTAAGTCAACGAAAGTCAAAGTCAAGGTTAGGTTAATGACAATGCAGTTCAAATTCCATCGGAGGTAATGGTAATTTCCCAGGAATGAATGGCAGTAATCGGCTAGGAACTTTGTCCGGAGTACTTCAAATATCCTGGCGAAAAATATGACAACTGACGTGTTATGAATAATTAATTCACAACGTTTGATTACCAGTTAATGCTTATTTTTGATTGGTTTTTCAGGAGAGAAGTCCTCATATCCTTCCCAGTACGCTTCGAGCGTGGACAACAATGGCATGATCTCCTCGTACAGCAACAACTACGTCGAAGACACCTTCAGCCCTGAGTCGCCTTTCTTTCCATTTACCGGATCCCGAAGACTACCTGGTCCACCTCCAATTACCGGAAATTGCAAGCGGAAGAAAGAGGTCAGATTTTGAGAACTTTCTGTAGAACCAAGGACCTTTTCCTGTTAGGAAATTCTGAGCGCTCCTTTGTCTTCATTATGCATTTTCATGACACAAGAAAGCCCAAGAAAGTACCCGTGCAGGAGAAAAAAAAGTTTTAAGAAAATGGACAATATTGCATAATGCACAGGAATACTGTCATGGCCTAAAAGCATTCGCTTTAGAACTTTAGAATCCATTATTCAAAACTGAAGCTTGAAAGGCAATCACTGAAAAGCAGGTTACGTTGTTGGTTATTATGAAACATTCAGATGTTGAACTGTAGTTTAATAATCATAGAGAAATCGCTTCAAAATCATAGACAAATTTTACCGTAATACCGTAATTAGTCGCACAATTTAGTGGAATCGTTCGTCTTTTGATGTAAGAACGTTTAGGACAAGGCTAGAGCTAAGAGTTGTGTAAGCTAATCAACAGTTATTTGTTGTATTATGTATGAACCTATGAATGTTGTATTATGTTGCGTTGCAATCTATTTCAAAAATCTATTTATATAATATATAATAATTTATTAATTTTAGCTAAAAGCTAATAGGCAAAACCATCCCACTTTTTAGAAATCAATTTTTTTTTACTTTTCGACTATTTACCCACTATTTACCTTTCCAACGTTTTAGTATTTAATTTGCTTTGTATTAATGCCACTTAAAACAAATTGTGTTGTTCCTTAGCTTCAAACTTCACCTGGTTGAGTTCAGTTTTTTTTTTGCTAGGTGCATTTTCTGTATTCTGCCGTTTTATTTTACCAAAATTTCTTTGGTTAGATCTGTTAAATGAACTAAAACTAAATGATGGTTTTCTAATTTTAGTTATGAAAGTGAAAACTAGAATTCTGCAAAAATTAAATCTTTCGTGTTCTAAACTCGTTTATTTAATTTACACTCTGTAATCTCAATAGCCGTCGAAATAATGTGAAATGGAGCATTTTTTTTTTACTAGCAAAGCGATTTAAAAGTCTACTAGAAAAAGGCTGAATTTTTCCTTTGTTTTGAAGAGCTCTGTAAACGCTTTGCTTATTTTTAAGCTCCTAAAAGAGGAATGGAAAGAAAGCAAACAAAGGGCTTGTAATTCTTTTTTTTTCTTGTAAGTTTTTCGAAGAATTAAGATGCTGCGGATGTTTTTTAGGACTCTCGAGACTCCTCGAGTGTTGAAATTGTAATTAGGCCTTTTCGTCTCTAAATATATCACGGAAGATTTATTTATTTTTCTGCATCATTCAGAGCAGGCAAGAGGATTGATGATCTACGTCTCAGCATGAAGAAGAAGAGCTAAGAAAAAAGTTGTTGGAATTTTAGTGTAGGGGAGAGAGCTTCAGAATGTTGTTTACATTTGTAATTAGCAGGTAATTTTGTCGTTAGCGTTGTGTGTAAGACACGACACGGATTTTCATTTTCAAAAAAGAAAAGTAATTTACATACTGCGATCTTCTCCTTTTTCCATTTATTTGTCTCCCATTTTCACCTGGGTCACGTTTGAGAGCTAAGAATTTAATTTAATTTTGCAATTATGATTTGCTCTAATTATCCTTCATTAAGTGCCATTAATTGCACAATTAGTGACGTGACAAGTGTCACATGCAATTTGGAAATCAAGTGGGGAGGATGACTGGATGAGTGGATTTAAAAAACAGTTTTTATCACGTGGTAATACCAAAAAATGCTACAGATACGACAAAAGCGATATATCGATCAAGTGGATATCGAATATCGAATTCCTGGGCAAATGTTCTTGACATTCGTATATGGCGTGTGCTTGTCAAGATAATCAAGGGCTTAAGTGGCATGAAAACAAAAGATGTAATTGTCAATTAATTAAGTGCTTTAGAGTACTTAGGGTGTATTTAACGTTTTTGAAACAAGTTAAAAACATTGAAAAAAAAACAGCACATTTTAATTAATATTAATTTTTTTTGCAGATGCTGGACCCTTCACTTGATCCGGGGGATGGGCAACCCAATTGGGGGGTAAGCACTGAAATTTTATTTATTTTATTGCTTTTTCTGTGATACATTCCTGTGTGCTTTTATAGCCTTGAAGGGTGATTAAAAGTCAAGGTTCAAGAAGAAAACGTTTTCTTAGAATTGTGCGCGGATGAGTTATTTTCTAAATTGGCCACTTCCAGGCTCCCACGCTATTGGTGCGCTAAATTAATTCATTGCAGAGGAAGAAAGGAAGGACCTAGCTGCTAAAAGTTGCAATTTTAGATTGTGAAGTGATAAAAATTATTTGGTTTTGCTGATGTTTTTGAAGGTTGGCAAGAAATTTTGCAGGTTTTGAAGCCCATCTTTTTTGGCCTAAGGCTGATTTGTGAATATATTTGACAGGTGGAAGAGACACTTGAGGATTGGAAGGGTTCTTGGATTTTAACTTTTTTAAAGTTTTTTTTTTTGAAGAGGAGCAAAAACAAAGGCGCATCATTTTGAACTCTTGATGAGATAATGATAGTTATTCTACGTTTTTTCTTCTTCTGTGCTATTTGACTGTTCGTATCATGTAGTGTTGTTTGTGTGTGTGTGCCTTGAAGGGTATAGGTGAAGGAATTGCATGGAAGTGAATCATATTCCGGTTATAAGGGTCTAAGATCACTTACTGGGAGATTATGACCTCAAAAAATGTAATATTTCGCTTGCGTGCTAAGGTGAATAGTCTTCTTTTTTTTGAACAGTTAAAAGACACTTGAGAACAATGGAAAATTATAATTTTTAATTTCTACTACTTCCGCTCCCCGCTCCGCCTTCATTTTTCCTGGGTCTTTAATTTTGACTTCACCAAAAATGCAGTGCATTTTTTTTCACTAGGTCGAACCTCCAACGGGTACTGATATTCTTTTATTCCTTACTTAGGTTTTTGTTTAATAGAAGTTTAGTTTCCTTTGGTTTTTTTTTGCTTCTCAAAATGCGAAAATAAGTGAAATATTGAAAATATTACGTCATATTTACTGATTAATTCAATTTGTGAACACAGTCTATAATAATTTATGCTTGAGTAATAATTAGTAAAAATACTGTTTTTTAAGTTCCCATAATCTCAATATGGCAATATAAATTTTTGTGGATTTTCTACGTAATGACTATTGTTGAATTTGAAATAGTTTTGAATGGGGCATTTGGCAAGAGTGTTATTTCTGGTGCCGAGCTTTCAAAAGAAAGTGTGTGTAGATTGATCTAAAAATTGGAATTGGAGCGTGTTTTGAAATCATGTAATTTGTGTTTAGGTTTGGATGATTTGAAATTTCTATTTTTACTTTTCTATTGCAAGATTGCCTGGAGGAGGATGAATTGGTAGTGAAAGG